>CAUYPK010074426.1:0-28987 GCA_963574355.1 Loris lydekkerianus
GGCTGGGAAGAATCAACATTGTTAAAATGTCCATACTGCCCAAAGCAATATATAATTTTAATGCAATACCTATTAAAGCTCCATTGTCATACTTTAAAGATCTTGAAAAAATAACACTTCATTTTATATGGAATCAGAAAAAACCTCGAATAGCCAAAACATTACTCAGCAATAAAAACAAAGCAGGAGGAATCACACTACCAGACCTGAGACTCTACTATAAATTGATAGTGATCAAAACAGCATGATACTGGCACAAAAGCAGAGAAATAGATGTCTGGAACAGAATAGAGAATCAAGAGATGGATCCAGCTACTTGCCGTTATTTGATCTTTGACAAGCCAATTAAAAACACTGAGTGAGGAAAAGATTCCCTATTCAACAAATTGTGCTGGGTAAACTGGTTGGCAACCTGTAGAAGATTGAAACTAGACCCACACCTTTCACCATTAACTAAGATACACTCTCACTGGATAAAAGATTTAAACCTCAGACATGAAACTATAAAAATACTTGAAAGTGCAGGGAAAACTCTTGAAGGAATCAGCCTGGGTGAATATTTTATGAGGAGGACTCCCCAGGCAATTGAAGCAGTATCAATAATACACGATTGGAACCTGATCAAACCAAAAAGCTTCTGCACAGCCAAGAACATAGTGAGTAAAGCAAGCAGATAGCCCTCAGAATGGGAGAAAATATTTGCAGGTTGTACCTCCGATAAAGGTCTAATAACCAGAATCCACAGAGAACTCAAATTTCTTAGCAAGAAAAGAACAAGTGACCCCATTTCAGGGTTGGAAAGGGACTTAAAGAGAAACTTCTCTAAAGAAAACAGACACAAAATCTACAAACACATGAAAAAAAGCTCATCATCCTTAATCATCAGAGAAATGCAAATCAAAACTACTTTGAGATATCACTTAACCCCAGTAAGAGTAGCCCACATAACAAAATCCCAAAACCACAAATTTTGGCGTGGATGTGGAGGAAAGGGCACACTTATACACTGCTGGTGGGAATGCCCACTAATACGTCCCTTCTGGAAGGTTGTTTGGAGAATACTTAGAGACCTAAAAATAGACCTGCCATTCGATCCTATAATTCCTTTACTAGGTTTATGCCCAGAAGACCAAAAGTCACAATATAACAAAGGCATCTGTACCAGAATGTTTAATCCAGCCCAATTTATAATTGCTAAATCATGGAAGAAGCCCAAGTGCCCATCGACCCCCTAATGGACTAGCAAACTGTGGAACATGTATACCATGGAATACTATGCAGCCTTAAAGAAAGATGGAGACTTTATCTCTTTCATGTTTACATGGATGGAGCTGGAACATATTCTTCTTAGCAAAGTACCTCAGGAATGTTAGAAAAAGTATCCAATGTACTCAGCCCTGCTATGAAGCTAAATTATAGCTTTCACATGAAGGTTATAACCCAACTATAGCACAAGACTATGGGGAAAGGGCCAAGGAACGGGAAGGGAGGGGGGACGTTAGGGTGGAGGCAGGGTAATGGGTGGGGTCACATTTATGGTGCATCTTAGAATGGGTACAGGTGAGTGAACTAATGTACACAGCTATGATTTAACAATAAAAAAAAAAAAAATTAAAAAAAAAAAAAAAAAAAGGTTAGTGTGATTCCCCTCCACTTACATCTCATAATATACTAGTGAATCTCTGCTGGAACCCACTTATCTGCTGACCTTGATACATATGTTTGGATAGACGACATACCCCAGAAAATCATATTTACCTTGCATTCTTCATCCAGCAAATCTAGAATACCCAGTTTAGATTCTATAAGATTAATACAAGGTTGATTATCATAAAAATCTATGAGTGTCCATGGAATTTGTTCCTTCATATACTCCTCTTGTTCTAATTTGAAGACATGCTGAAATGAAAAAGAAAAACTATTTGATCATCATAATAAATAATGTAGCCAAGAATCAGTATTTATATAAAAAATAAGGTGGTACCAACATAATTTGAGATAGTCCATGGGCTCCAACAATAGCAATTGCATGGGAGAATCATGATTTACACAGAGAAAGCAAATAAAAACCACAGACAGTAAAACCCCAGCTATATAGCATTTTTTGTGAGCAAATAAATCTAGGTATGTGAATGATTTAAATAGCTAATAAATTGACCAGACATGGTGGTGACATGGTGGTTTATATCTGTAATCTCAGCACTTTGGGAATCCACAGTGGGGGAATCACTTAAGGCTAGGAGTTTGAGATCAGATTGGGTAACAAAATGAGATTCTGTCTCTATAAAAAAAAAAAAAAAAATCTAAAAATTAGCCAGGCATGGTGATGCAAGCCTATAGTCCCAGCTATACTTGGGAGGACTGGTTAACCTCAGGAGTTTCAGGCAACAGTGCACTGCACTCCAGCCTGGGGGATAGAGCAGGACTGCATCTCAGAATTTGATAATGGTTGGACTTTTGTGTCTACCTTGATTATTCTCTCCAGTCAAGGACTCCATGATTTTCACTTTTCTGGATTCTACATCCAGTGCTTCGAGCAGCTGCAACCACTATCATTTCATTGCTATTAATGCTAAAGGTTTTAGCCACCATCCTCACTATTGCTTCTTATTTCCCTTCACTCATTTAAGCAAAAGTATGTATTGACTGTATACTGTGAGCCAGTGGCTGCACACAGTCAACAACATAGATGTGGATGCTGTCCCTGTGGATTTTGGAGATGAGGGGGAGAAGCAGACAGAAATAAATAATTGCAAGGAGTACAATTACAAGCTGGAATTACATGACAAAGGTACATAACATGAGTAATGAGAATAAGAGTCCTTACTTAGGTGAGGCAGGCAGGCTCAATTAGTTCCCACCTATTCGGTACAATGCAGTGGTATATGGCACACTTCCTGGGTGAAGGACTCAACCACAACTCAGACCTTTCAAACACAAATAATGTAACCTAATCATATATACCCTCATATTAACCCATTTAAAAAATATAGTCCTCATCTAATTTGGATACAGGTTGGTCACGGTCGGCTTCCTTAGGGAATAGTATGTGACCTGAGTTTGAAGATGAATGCAAGCCCAACTAGCCCAAATGGGAAGGGCAATCCAACCACTCCCGAGCTCCTGCTTCAACTGCCAGGCTAGTACAGCTGACACCATAACTTCTAGTTTCTACAGATGCTAAGGACCACTATTCATTCTCAGGGAGGTTCTGCTATCCTTGTCTGTTTTGTCTCCTTTAGTTCTCTCACACATCTTATTGTTTTTATAAGCTACCAGATTTCCAATGCATCCTCTTCTCATGTACCTGGAACATTTCCACTTTATTCTACACAAATTGTAATACCATTCTTGACTCATTTGCAGTGTTTACAGTCTAACCTAATATAATACACTTTAGTAGAAATGGGTCATCAATATGAATATTTATGTCATGCTAGTTTAATTAGAAAGCTAATTTCTTCTATTCTTTTGATTAACAAAAAGACAAATGGGCACCACATGTCAGCAGGATGCCCTGACTAATGGTACCAAACTTAAAATTTCATGAATTTATATGCAATCTCTACACTGCACATAAATTATAAAAAAATCAAGAAGCACTGCTCTTCACTTTAAATAGAGCTTCTTTCTGTTACCATCTCTACATCTAGTTGGGAAGCTCATGGGGTTTCAAAAATTTTGGATGCTCAATGGTCAAAGAATGTGAACATAAGATTCAATATGGCAGGAGATCCTTGGTCAATATAGAAGTGCTTCCAAGCACTAAACTTGCCTATCACAGTGCTTCTCATTCCAACTCCCCCTACCTGCAGCCCCACACCAGGGGACAGCCCTACGCAGCCATGTTCTTTACTGCAAGACCTAACATTCCTAGTAACAGCTTACTAAACCAAAGTGGGTATATGTGAGAATACTCTATGGCTAGAGATCTCTGATGAAAAATGAACTGGGTTAATCAGATTCTCTCTCAGGTATCTGAATTAGGAAACAAGGAAATAATTAGGCAATTAGCAGTGGAAGCTGAAGCTAAAAGAAGCTAAAAATGAATGGGAGCTAAGTAAATTAAGAGGATGGGAGGAGCATTCCAAACACTGCTGGGTTCACAGGAAGTTTGAAGGGAGTGAGGAAGCAGAAACCTTCATGTAGAAAAAACATATACCAACTAGAAGGAAAAGATACGTCATCTGATACTAAGAGGAAGTGTAGCAGTTGTGCAGGAAAGCCAAGATGCAGTACGGGGGTAGGGAAGTGTATATGAAGACAGAAGGAGAAGGTTGGCTAGAGACAGGAAGCAGCAAAGAGAAGGAGAAACATATGCGCGGAAGGATGAGGCCCCTGGGAAACAAACTAGCCAGTTCCTAAAGTGCCTGGTATTGCTTCCTCTGTTTCCAGTCACCTCATGCTGAAATATACTGGGAAAGCATGCAAGGCTGTGGCATTCAGAAAAGCCTCGAGAAATGATAATGCTCAGTTCAGTTTCTAATAGGTTCTTATTAATGTTCCTTACAAAGAGGAGAAAATTACTCCAGTCATATTATGGAAATTTCACTTAAGCCTAAGGTTTTAAGAGCACCTCTAAATTATTTCACTGTAATAAGCAGCTTAATTTGCTGAATAAAGATGGTTCCATTTTCTCAAAGTATATGCAATACTTTTAAAAAATCAAACAGTCTAAAAGGTTTTATAATGACAAGCAACAATCCCTTGTCCCATATCTCTCTCCAGTCTCACTCCCTAGAGGCAACCATTTTTAATTCTCTTAGCTGTTATTTCTGATATTTACCTACATCTTTTTTTTTTGAGACAGAGTCTCCTTTTTGTGGCCCTCGGTAGAGGGCTATTGCATCACAGCTCACAGCAACTTCCAACTCTTGGGCTTAAGTCCCGAGTAGCTGGGACTACAGGCGCCTGCCATAACACCCGGCTATTTTTTTGGTTGCAGTTGTCACTGCTGTTTTAGCGGGCCGGGGCTGGGTTCGAACCCGACACCCTGGGTATATGGTGCTGGCACCCTATCGACTGAGCTACAGACGCCACCCAACCTACATACTTCTAAAGAATATACTTATCAGTTACCTCTTTTTTTACTTTTTTCTTTTTTATCTTATTTATTCCATATACAATCATTTCCCAATACTTTCTGATTTCAATTTGAAATATTATCTACTGATTTTATGATAAGATAAATGAGGCTAAATTTAGACACACCACCTCCCGACTGCTCCTTTGTTATTTTCTCGATATTACCATGTTCATGTCTTTTTTTGGTTTTTACTAACTTGGAAACTTTGTCTTTAAATTTTTGTATTTTGTTCATCAACAACAGACCATGTCACCTGACCTCCTTCTTTCTAAGATGAAGATGTTAAGGATACCTTTCCTATCCTTTAGCTCTCTTCTCTTCCAGTCCTATAAGTTATTCATCTTTAATATCTTCTTCCATTAATACTAGTAAATCACTCCCAATTGCACTTGAAACTGTGCCTGGCACATGATGTGTCCTTGACATACTCCAATTCATTTAATGCATAAAACTATAAACAATAGGAACGATTTTTATCTCTATTTCACAGATGAGGAATCAAAGATCTTGAGAAGTCAGTTAACTTTCCCCAGGTTCCCTGGAAACCAGTGCAGAATAGGACTCTAATCCAGGCAGTTCACCTCTAGAGTCTGTGTCCTTTATTATTACAATATGCTGTCTATCATTTTTAAGCACCAACAAATCTTTCAGCATGATAATTCTCTAAGATATTCAATATCATTACTTCACAAAAGTCATTCTCCAAGTATTCCCATTGCCTTTGTCTATTGAAAAGGGAATATGTTAAGTTCTGATTTTTAGATACAGCAAATAAGAGTTAAGGTGGTAAAAACTCTACAGAATAATAAACGGAAGGATATCCCTAGGCTCAATATTTCATACTCCCTACACTACTACCTAACACATTTACTGCTTTTCTCTATTTACCTTAAATTTTCATAATTATCAGACAATAATCCAAGGATGGATTCCACTTAGATCATAAAACATTTTGCTAATATTACATCATTTATTAATCATCAGTTCCTTGGCAAGTTAGCTTTTCTAAACCCCGTATGATAATTATCACTCACAACTTTATTTCAAAAACCAGAAATTTAAGAAAATATAGCAGAATATTATTCAAGGAAGAAAATTCTTACCATATTGAATTGTTGCTGCAGTTTTTCATTTGCATAATTTATGCAAAACTGTTCAAAACTGTTTATCTCAAATGTTTCAAATCTGTGATAGCAAAAAATAATATGGGAAGGGAAGAAAAGGAATAAACAACTTTTTAAAAATATTCAACATGTATGTACACATTAGGAAGAAAGAAATGGGAAATTCCCCAACATTGTGAAACTTCCTTTCCACACCAGCAAAGACAAAGGTGTTTTTTTTTTTTTTTTTAATTTTTAAATTTGTTATTTTTATAGATTTAGGGTGTACAAGTGCAGTTTTGTTACATGGATATATTTTGTAGTAATGAAGTCCAGGCTTTTTGTGTGACCATTACCCTAATAGTATATGTAGCACCCATTAGGTAATTTCTCATCCCACATCCCTTGCCCTGGAACCTCCCAAGTCTCCAATGCATGATATTCACTCTTTACATCCATATATATACATTACTTAGCTCCCACTTGTAAGTGACAACATGAGGTATTAGACTTTCTATTTCTGAATTATTTCACTTCAGATAAACAGCCTCCAGATTAAACTTGAGGTTTAAAGCCTCCAGATTAAACTGTTGCTGCAAGGGCTACGACTTCACTCTTTGTATGGCTGAGTAGTATCTCATGGTGTGTACATATACCACATTTTCTTCATCCTCATCCACTGATGGACACACTTCGGTTGATTTTAAGGTTTACAAATCAGTAACATGGATTATGTGCCCAGCAGATGAGCATCAACCAAGCACAGAGAGTTTTTTTTTTTTTAAAAGCCCGGGATTCAGAATGTTCAACACTGAGTTCTGGGAGGCTCGTCCAATCCCAATGGGGATAACAGAATTATGATGAAGCCACATACACAGAAGGGAAACAGAAAATAGAGGTCTCATCGGCTCGTTTGAATAAGTGAACTAGAAAATGAAACATTAGGTACCAAACAAGCACAAATGGCAAGAAGGCTTTCACTGGTTAAAGAAAAGAAAAAAAAAAAAGAAAAGAAAAGAAAAAAGGTACCCAGAGAAGGCAAACTGGCAAATTAAATTACATATTTAGAAATTCAGTGATAATTTACCACAAGAGTCTGAAAACCAATTAATTCCACTCAGTAGCTTTGTAAATTAGCTCCAGATGCGAAATAATTTTTTTAGTTGAATTTAAAGCAATGTGGAATTGTATCATCATTAAATTACTCTTGAATTGTCACAGGTAGGGTTTCCCTTCTCTTTACCAGTAGGAGACAGAATCCAATACCCACTTAAAGTTACTAGATAAGTTCTAGAAAAAAAATGCTGTCTGGCAGACCAGTGGGCCAAACATACTTACCCATAAATGTCCAGTACACCAATAAAAGAGTGCTGTTTGACAGCAGAGTGGAGAGCCTGATTGACATGATCTACAATCCAGTTAAAGAGCTTGGCATAGATGTGCTTGGCCAAAGCATCGCGGGCATTTGTGGCCTGCAACTTGGAGATGGGTTTGATGTATGTCTCTGTGGTAGTAGCCAGCTTCCGATGGCACAGCCAGTGGCACATCTCCTCATAGTCCACACCCATGAGGTCGCAAAAGATGATGAGTGGTTCATGCTTAGGCTGTCAAAAGAGAATGGGTTATTTCCTATGTCCTATAACAGATAAATAAAATCAGAATTTCCTGAAAAATGTTAACAAAGAACTAACAAATAAAACTTGGTGATTTCTTTATTATAACAAACACTAAGATCACTCAAAGTGAATTAGTGATAATAATCACATTCATCTATCAAACCACCATCTGGGTGGCATTTTGTAATCTGTTCTAGGACTCATTTAAAAAATGACCTCTTCCAGGCAGGGTGCAATGGCTCACACCTATAATCCCAGCACTTGGGAGGCCAAGGCAGGTGGATTGCCTGAGCTCACAGGTTCGAGACCAGCCTGAACCAGACTGAGACCTCGTCTCTAAAAATAGACGGGCGTTGTGGTGAGTGCCTATAGTCCCAGCTACTCGGGAGGCTGGGGCAAGAGAATTGCTTGAGCCCAGGAATTTGAGTTTTCTGTGAGCTATGACACCATGGTACTCTAACAAGGTGATAAAGTGAGACTCTGTCTCCCCAAAAAAGAGAGAAAAAAAATAAAAAATACCCTCTTCCTTTGTCTGTTCATAGTATTCTTTGTATCTCTCTTAGGAAGCCTTCAATCAGTCAGTCAATCAGAAAATCAGTTAGCTAGTCAACATTCACTGAATACTGATCACTATGGTTGATCTTTATCCTTAGAGTAGTGGGAGTCCATTAAAGGGTTTTTAGGGATTTTAAACTTGATAGTTATTGGATTAGAATTGCTTCAGGACTTACATATCCCTGTAACTCTTAGAATGTCTCTCATGAGCCTTGCATGAGTAGGTGTTCAATAAATACTTGTTTAATTCAATCCATGTTAGTTTTATTTTTCAACATCTTCACTCACATATATCTACTGAATCTGATAACATTCCTGGGGAATAAGCAGGGTGAACACTGTCATCTCTAACTGATAAATGAGTAAACAGAATCCAAAAGAAAAAAGGACTTGTTACAAATCACATGGGCCAAATGATGTCAGGGTTGCCATGAGAATCTGGTCTCCTGACACTCTCATCCCTGATCCTTCTCATTCAAACAATTCTTCCTTCTTTCATCCACCTTCATCCCAAGTAATCACTTCAGACACAAATTAACACCACTTTTAACATCCTGGCTCAATTTCCTTAAGTAAGCAACCACATACATACATTTTAAATATCATAAACATAATATAATAGTAGATACACATATATGAAAGATTTGACCTTATGTAGAAGTAGGGCAGCACTCTGTAAACATACTCGGTTATTGTTGTCATATTATTCTGTTAAATCAAGATTGTTAACCACTTGATCCAAATTTTTCTATAACTTTATTTTTGGACTTCTTCACCTATCAATAATTAAGAAAAGTTAATAGTTTCCTACTATGATAGTAGATTTGTCTATTTCTTCCTATAGTTTCTGTTGGTTTTTGTTTATATAGTTTGAGGCATACAAGTTTAGACTGTTACATCTTCCTGGTGAACAAAGTATTTATCATTACGAAGTGACTGTTTCCTTCTACTATTACTTTTGGCCTCAAAATCTACTTTGTTTAATATCAATATAGCTCTGCCAGTTTTGCTTTAGCTAGTATGGTTTGTATTTTCTAAACCTTCCATTTTCAAACATTCTCTGTACCTTTATGTTTTAAGAATCCTTCTTTCAAAAGTATATACCTGCCTTGGTGCTCATAGCACAGTGGTTATGGCACTGGGCTCATGCACCAAGGCTGGCGGGTTCAAATCCAGCCTGGGCCAGCTAACCAACAATGACAACTGCAACAAAAAAATAGCTGGGTGTTGTGGCGGGTGCCTGTAGTCCCAGCTACTTTGGAGGCTGAGGCAAGAGAATTGCTTAAGCCCAAGAGTTTGAGGTTGTGAGCTGTGACACCACAGCACTCTACTGAGGGTAACACAGTGAGACTCTCAAAAAAAAAAAAAAAAAGTACATGACTGAATTTTTTTAACCAGTCTAACAATCTATGTCCTTTAATCAGAGACTTCAATCCATTTTTAATTATCTACCTTTTGTGCTTTTCTTTGTTCCACCTTTTACAAGCTTCTTTTTCTACCCCTTTCTTGATCCATTAGGACTTTTCTCAGCTCACTTTCCTTTCTACTAGTTTGAAAGGTTTACTTTCTGTTACTATTTTATAATAGAAGCATTAACTTACATAATTAACAGTGTAATAAAATAAGTAACACTAAGTTTGAATACCCCATCCCAACCTATAAGCTTTATTATCTAATACTTTACTTCTATCTTTTTTGGGGGGGAAAGGGAAAGTTGGCAATTCACTTTTTTTTTTCTTATTCTGAACTAATTTAAACTAACAGAAAAGTGGAATGAATAGTACAAAAATTTCCTAAATTTATTTTCCCTCAAATTCCCTAAATATTTGCTTTTCTCATTTTTTTTCACTTTTTGGGGGAGACAGTCTCACTTTGCTGCCTCGGTAGGGTACCCCAGCTTCATAGCTCACAGCAATCTCAAACTCTTGGGTTCAAGTGATTCTCTTGCCTTAGCCTCCAGAGTAGGTGGGACTATAGGCACCTGCCACAACGTCCAGCTATTTTTAGAGACGGGGTCTCGCTCTTGCTCAGGCTGGTCTTGAACCCATGAGCTCAGGCAATCCACCCTCCTCAGCCTCCCCGAGTGCTAGGATTACAGGTGTGAGCCATCATGCTCAGCCCTATTTTCCTTCACTCTTTTAAACACACATACACACATATTATTTTTTCAGACCCTTTTAACAATAAATTGCTAACACAAAGCCCTTTGCCCTAAATATTTTGGTATACATTTCCCAAAAATCAAGGGCATTGTATTACATAACTGTAGTATAATGAACAAAACAAATTTGCATATAACAAACCTGCATATCTAATTCAATTTTTTCCAACTGGCCTACTAATATCCTCTATGGAAAAAGAAAAATATTTATGGTCCCAGGAAAAAAATCCAGGATCATGCATTGAATTTAGTTATCATGTCTCATGTGTCTCCCTTAAGGTGAACAGTTCATTCCTTTTTGTCTTTCATGACCTGGGCATTTTGAAGAATCCCTCTATTTGGATCTGTATGCTGTTGCCTCATGAGTAGATTTGGGTTATATATTTGATATTGCATTCTCCTTGGTGCACCATATCAGAAATTATGGGATAATGATTGCTCTTTTTACTGGCACTGTTAATTGTGATCACTGGGTTAAGGGAATGTCTGCCAGGTTTCTCTACGACAAAGATAACTACCTTTCCAAGTAATTAACATGTGCCTTGTGGGGAATTCTACCTTTTTCCAGCCCCATAAACTATTCATTAATATGTAATATTTTTAAGAGAAGGAGTCTCATTCTATAGCCCAGGCTGGAGTATAGTGGCATAACTGTAGTTCACTGCAGCCTTGAACTCCTGAGCTTAAGTGATCCTTCTCCCTCAGTCTCCGTAGTAGCTGGAAGTATAGGTACATGTCACCACACCTGGCTAATTTTTCTGTTTTTTAGAGATGGGATCTTACTGTGTTGCCCAGGCTAGTCTTGAACCCTGGCCCAAAGCAATCCTCCCACCTCAACCTCCTGAGTCTCTGAGATTACAGGTGTGAGCCACCATGCCCAGTACTATTCATTATTATAATTATTATTATTTTGATTAATCAAATTTTATCTATATTTGGTCACATTTTACTATTTTCCTATTTTATCATTTCTTCTTACATCTTAGTTCTTCTATCTCAGATCATTTTCTTGTTGCCCAAACTATATTCTTTAATATTTACTTTAGTGAGGGCCTATTAGTAACAGATTCTCATAAGTTTTTGTTTGAAAAATGCTTCTATTTTTCCTTCATTCCAGACAATAAAATATTTTAACTGGGTATACAAATCTAAATAAATAGTTTCTACTCTAAGCACATTGAAGATCTTATCCCACAATTTTCTGGCCCTACTTTTGTAGTTAAGAAGAAGTAAGCTGGCTCAGCGTCTGTAGCTCAGAGGCTAAGGCGCCAGCCACATACACCAGAGCTGGCAGGTTCAAACCCAGCCCTGGCTTGCCGAACAATGACAACTACAACTAAAAAATAGCCAGGCAATGTGGCGGGCGTCTGTAGTCCCAGCTACTTGGGAGGCTGAGGCATAAGAATTGCTTAAGCCCAAGAGTTTGAGGTTGCTGTGAACTGTGATGCCACAGCACTCTAACAAAGGTGACATAGTGAGACTCTGCCTAAAAAAAAAAAAAAAAGAAAAAGAAAAAGAAAAAGAAAGAAAGAAATGAGCTGTCAGATTAATTGGTATTTCTTCAAGGGCAATCTATCTTACCTCTGTTTTAAGATTTTCTCTCTGTTTTTGGTATCTTTATAATGTGCTTAGAAGTGGATTTCTTTTTATTTATCCTAACTGGGAATTTCTGAACTTTCTAAATCCATGGTTTAGTCATTTTCACAAGTTCTAAAGTTTCTTAGCAATTATCTCTGTGAATACTATGTCTGCTACATTCTTTCTCTTCTCTCCTTTGAGAATTCGCATTAGATTAAAATACCATATATACTCGGGTATAAGCCGAGATTTTTTGGCACAAAATTTGTGCCGAGTTCAGGTTTTTCGGCACAAATTTTGTGCCGAAAAAAACTCGGCTTATACTCGAGTATATAGGTAAGAATTTAGTGCCCTGGCCAGATGTGGTGGCTCAGGCCTGTAATACCAGCACTTCAGGAGGCCCAGGTGGGCAGATCCCCTGAGCTCATGAATTTGAGACCAGCCTGATCTAAAGCAAGACCCCATCTCTAAAAACAGCCAGGAGCTGTAGTGCCTGTAGTCCCAGCTACTTGGGAGGCTGAGGCAAGAGAACTGCTTGAACCCAAAAGTTTGAGATTGCTGTGAGCTGTGACGCCAGAGCATTCTACCGGGGATGACAAAGTGATACTCTGTCTAAAAAAAAAAAAAAAAAAAAAAAAAATTAGTACTCTACCCTTTATCTCTCTTAACTATTGTTTGGTCCTATCTTGCATTTTGGATAATTTCTTCATGTCTATCTTCGAGCTCATCTGTTTTCTTTTTAATAGGGTCAAATCTGCTGTTAACTTCTTTTGGCATTCTTTGTTATCTGTTCTTTGCCCTAGTTCCTTCATTTTATTTAATGATGGGATTTATGATTTGATTGTGAGCCAATATTTCTTTTTTTTTTTATTTCAAAGTATTAAGGAAGTACAAATGCTTTTGATACAGGGATACCTTGTATAATGCTTAAGTAGATGCTTTTGGAGTACCCATCACCAGAATAATGTTCACTGTATCTGATAGGCATGTTTTTACCATTCACTCCTTCCCATCCTTCCCCCTTCTTGATTTCCAATGTCCTTTACATCTCTTTGTGCCCATGTGTGCCCATCACTTAGTGGTAAGCCAATGTTTCTTGTAACTTCTCCTACTGAATCCTAGAATGAAGGTGGATCCTCCAAAATAGATTTACATTTGCCTCTGTCAGGTATCCAGGGTACTACCAGCCCAGGATCAATTTAAACTTAATTTTCTATACGTAGCTTTTGGGGGCCTTCTAGAAATTATGAAATCAGGCTAGGACTATGTGTGAAGGAAGGTTCATTGTTACAAATTTTTTAGGAAACACAGCACCAAATGTGGGTCAGATTAATTTTTCTTTATATTCTTAGAATGAGTGGTGAGCAAATTTATTTTTATTAAACCCCCTCCCTAGACCCTGCATGGGTCTCTTTTGTGATCCCCTGTAGTCCTGTGCTTTGCTGTTGTCTTCTGCACTGAGCTTTGAAACCAAAGCTCAAAGTAACTAGGTTCAGCAAACATCCTCAAGGTGGGGCAGAACTATCAAAAAGGGATATCTTACCAGTAACACTGAAAACTCATTTAATCTTCACCTACCCCAAATAGTGAAATTATAGTACTTATAGTTACATCAAATCAAGGAAGTGTTGATTAGGAAAAAAACAAATACAGAATTCTAAGGAGAAATGGATAGAAGTAACTTCTGGACAAGTCTAGTAAGGTATAAGTACTCATCCTCCAAGAAAATAACTTCTAGACATCTCAAATAGAAAACAGTACACTGATATTTTAGGGAAGACCCATGGTGAAATGATATATTTTTAACATTAATGATGACTTTCCTGATCAGGATAATCCTGACATTTGGAGAAAGTTCACATGGGCAAAGATGATGGTGCAGAAATCAATGAGTTTATTTTTTAAAAATCCAGACTGTACACTAACGTTCAGACTAACATTATTCTTAACAGTCAAAAGGTAATACAACTCAAATATCCATCAACCAATCAATGAATAAACAAAATGTGATATCTCCATATAATAGACTGTTATTCACACATAAAAAGGAATAAAGTACTATGGGCGTAGATTCTTTTCTTATAGGAGTATATAATCTGTTGTTACAAAAGTGGACACAGATCCAAAAAAGGTCACCAAAAATAAGTTGAATAAAAACATCTAAATTAAACACTTAAGAATATTAAAATAAATATTAGTACTCCATCCATAGGACTTCAAATCCTAGTGGGTAAAGGCAAGCAAGTGAGACCTTTGTAGAACAGCTTGGTTTGAGCTACTATAAGGGAAAGCAAAAGAGGGGACGTGTGTCTAAGAAGAGATGTTATATATTAGAAGTGCACAAGAGCTGGCCAGGGAAGAAGAGAAATCAAGCTACCCCCAAAAGAGAATCTGTGCTCAGGCAGGAGAGAGTGGCAGCTTAAAATGGAAATGAGTAGACTGTGGAGTATGAGAAGTGGTAAGAGAGAAACTGAATAGGAAATCAGGGGGTGATCATGATGGACCTGCCACGTCCATCTTGCCAAGTAAGGTGTTGGGCCTGTTCCCGAAGGTGTTGGGGAGTCCTGAAGAATTTAAGCAGGGACACGGTATGTTTCCTCTATCATCTATGAGTTTCTGATCTTGGAGGGCAGTGTTTTGCAGCTTTTTTAAATCTCAGGGCAGACACTTGAACCTGTAGTTAAATTTCTGCGACACACTTACAGTATGTTGATCAAAAAAAAAAAGCCTACAAAGAGAATATACTTACTGTGCTTTGAACTTCTTTCAAAAATAATTTAATTAATGATCTTTAAATTTTTTGCAGCACAACTAAGATCCTCTCATGAGACACCAGGGTCCAGAGGCACACCAGCCAAAAATTTTTGTTGTAGGGCCATTTACATCACAAATAATTTCATATATACATCTCTCTCTCACATACACACATAATCCCTGTGTATCAAGGATTAAAATCCTTATTTCTTTATTCTCAGTTCAAGATTTTCCTTTAGATAATTATCTCTCTGATAATGTTAACAGAGAGACAAACTATATCACTATTATACGGCATCTATAAAACTAAAACACAACTTAATTGCCATCCCACTAAGCTTGTTCTGAACTTACAGGTATTGTGCAGCTATCTGAATCTCGAGATGTAAATCCAACATTGCCTAAGTGAAGAATGCCAGCAAGTATTCGGAAAATTCCCATTTGATAAGATTCACTAATTCCTAAAAAAATAAATTAAATGCATAAGTGATTAATTCCAGAAAGGTAACTAAAAAATTATAGCAGATAATTTAAGGCTATCGTTAAATCTTCAATATTACCAGATGTTAGGCACATTATGATGTGTCATAGCTAACAACAATACTTTCAACTTTCTGATATTAACACACTAGGTAGTCATGGGCAATACCATGGCTGTTGAGTGTGAACAGTCTGTGCTTGACACCTGCCTCTGCCACTGACTTACCATCTCACATGGCCAGGTAATGTCACCCTTTTATGTATGCTTCCATTTTCTCATCTGAGATATGAGAATAATAGAGAATATTTCAAAGGATATTTGCAAAGGTTAAATGAGATAACGTACATAACATACCTAATAGGCTATGTGACACAAGGTAAATGTTAAATTATTATCATTGTTGTCACACACTGGACTTAAGTATTTTATTAATATTACTACAATTTCTCTCTACTCCAAATACAAGGTTGTTTTAAGTCAGCTCCTTCTTGTAACTACAGACCAAATATATAAGTCAAAGATACCCCAAGATCAGCAGTGTTTGGGCTGGTACTGTGCCCCAGCCTGATGAGGAAGTATCCAAGCACAGAGTTATAGCACTGGAGCAGGACCCGAAGGATAAGGCAGGATGAGAAGGCAGGACAGCCTTTGCCTTTTATCATACCTGGCTTCAGCTTTTAATAAGGTAAGAATTTCTAAATACTAGACATAATTATATAGAAATAGAAATAGTAAAATTATTTCCAAATATGTTACCTTACACAGCATAACTGAGAGTTGGCCTCATAATGAAAGTTTTTGTCATCTCCTGCATTGTGGTTTTTCAAATTCATAATATTCTATTTCTAGATTTAGCCCTAAAAGTAATGCAGTGTTTTTCAAATTTTAATATGCATATGAATCACCAATAGATCTTGTTAAAATGCAGATTCAGATTCAGTAGGTCTGAGAAATGGTCCAAATATTGTGCATTTCCAGCAAGACCCACAGGGGTCCTGATCCACATCAGGATTAGCAATGTTTTTAAATTAAGTTGCCTGAGGGTAGTCCTCAAAATATCAACAGATGATTTCAAAGTTATTTACATTCTGAGGTATTAAAAAATAACTTGCCTTTAAAAGTTATAGACTACAGTTCTTTAATTTATTCACATGTAGACCCAATATTTTTAAATCCCAGAAACAAGATAGTAACTAACATCTGAGCTGTTTTAACTAAATGTCATACAATGTGCCGTTACCATGCCAACTTAGGTAGCTACATTTCCCAACTACAAAAATACCTGCCAAACAAAATAAAAAACCAAAAGCAAAACCTACAAAATGTGAACTTGTAGAGGAACGCATTTCATTTAGCTTAAAACTAAGATTTTGTAAAAATTTAAGAGTTACAGGTTTGGCGCCTGTGGCTCAAGCGGCTAAATCGCCAGCCACATACACCTGAGCTGGCAGTTTCAAATCCAGCCCAGCCACCAAACAACAAAGACGGCTGCAACCAAAAAAATAGCCGGGCATTGTGGCAGGCCCCTATAGTCCCAGCTACTTGGAAGGCGGAGGCAGAGGCAAGAGAATCCCTTGAGCCCAGGAATTGGAGGCTGTTGTGAGCTGTGATGCTACTGCACTCTACCCAGGGGGACAGCTTGAGGCTCTGTCTCAAAAAAAAAAAAAAAAGTTTAAGAGTTATAGTTAGAGTGGTGCCTGTAGCTCCACTCCACAGTGGTGACTGTAGTGGTGCCTGTAGGGTGCTGGCCCCATATACCGAAAGCGGTGAGTACAAACCCAGCCCTGGCCAGCTCACACAGCAGTGTCAACTGCAGCAAAAAATAGCCAATGCTGGGGCAGGTGCCTGTAGTCCCAGCTACTCAGGAGGCTGAGGCAAGAGAATCGCTTAAGCCCCAAAGAGTTGAAGGTTGCTGTGAGCTGTGACACCACAGAGCACTCTACCGAGGGCGACAACATGAGACTCTGTCTCAAAAAAAAGTTACAGTTAGTCCTACCTCCCCAGATGGCTCAAATATGGTTGTGAAACAGCTTTACTGAAGGCTATTTGCATACTTTCACTCATTTTAAGTGGGCAATTCAGTGATTTTTAGTAAATTTACAAAGTTGTGCAACCAATACTACAATTTAATTTTAGAGCAGTTTATCACTCCAAAAGGACACTTCATGCACATTTGCTGTCTAAATGTGTTTTGTATGGAATGTTAAATCTCCCACAAGTACTTACCACTTAATACAAAGACAAGCCAATATTCTAAACAAAGGTTGCTAGAGTCTAAAAGCCGCTCCTCACATGAGCTGAAGAATAAATTTACATTACCCAGCAAAGTGCAGGCCTGCCTGGTATGTGCCATCTCCTTTGCATCATCCACTCCTTCGATTACAGGACTGCCTCCTTGCTTTGTGTAATTAAAGTTATCTGCATTTACTGCAATGAAGAAAAGTAAAATTTTTTGGCCTATGAAAAAGGCTTGACTTCTTTTATGTACACTGTGAATCAGAAGTGTGATAACACAATTGAGTGTATAGGGTCTGGACTTTGACAGGCTGTGTTTTCAGTTACATTTTAATAGAAAACTTAAAATTAAGTAATGGAGTGAAATGTTCACAGTTTGTTTTCTTAATTAGTGAAATAAATAATCCTTTACCAAAGGTTTTATTCTAATATACATGCTAAAATAATTTCTTCAAACACTTTATTCTCTTCATCAGAAACCCTTACAGGTCTCCATCACATAAATGCTTTTTTTTATTCTTTTAATCAAGGCAAATTGCAAACATACACTAAAGTAGAGAGACTAATATTCATCACCCTGAATACTCATCTTAAACAAGATCTTAAACACTCATCTTAAATCATTTCAGGGCCAATTCTGTTCCATTTACACAGCTATGAACTCCTTCTCTACTGCTCCATGGTTTATTTTGCAGTCAACTACAGACTTTTTACATTTTATACACAAATATTTCTGTATGAGATAAGCTCCTTTTAACAAGTATGTTTAGGAACTCAGAAATTAACAGAAAATACCAGCATAATACATCTAAAGTTACATTCATACCTAATCGCAGCATTTTAAATTCAGGTAACTTTGCTGAGGCACAAAGCTGATAGAAGATGTGATAGTTTCTCTCCTCTTCTGCCTTTGAAATGATAAGAGTTTTTAATTATAACATTTTAATTTAGAACTCAGAAAACTCTATCATAAAAGAAAATTTTAATATCTAATTTTCCTGGGGAAATAAATTGTCCTTTCCTAAATTTCCTAATACTTATTTATGATTATTAAACCTTATGATTTGTAGTTTCTATGCATATGTGTCGGTACGTACACATTGATCATACTCAGCATGACAATACCTGACAACAAAGAACAACTTCATATACAGCCACAGTCATATCAGTGCTTCTGGAGAAAGCTATTAATAAAATCTTTTCTTTGTTTTTTGCAATACTCAATACTGTTTTCTAATGATACTTCTTAAGTTCTTGGTTTTCCTAACACTTTAAAAAGAATAACCCCACCTTTGTCATATTTTAGACTGAACTATCTACTGTGGTTGTTTGTAAGAAATCTATAAATGCAACTACATCTTCCATATCATTTTAGTTATATATTTTAAAATCAATAACTATTTTATAAAATATAAAATAAATTATGTACAACTCCTATTTCTTGAGAGTCTTTTCTTAACAACTGCATTTAGTATTGTTAATACAAAATCAAATCATAATAGTCTATCACCATTTCCTTGAATTTGGCTATATATTCAGTTGGCTAAGAACAATTTTAATTAAGGCCAAGGTCAGGTATGATGCCCAAAAGGGATTGATGTCTGGACAAGAAAACCTATTACAGGGACAGTGTTGTACTCATTTGCCACCTGGAAGAAAGACTTGGACCCCACTTTAGGTATAAATCAGATGGTGATTTATTGCACCTGCACAGGGGACCGCTTCTGGGAAAGCAAACGGCCCCAAAGTGAGGAGCAGGTTAACTTTTATACCATTTTTGTTGCCATGCAAGCAAGCAAAAACAAAAGCAGAATGTGGCAGTTAGCTGGGGCAGAGTTACAATCAGGGGGCTATAGTGGCGACTGCGTGGTGTACAACGTGGTAGTTGGCACGGGGACAAACTTAGGAGACTTAGTAGCTTGGGAAACTCTGTCTAGGTAAGTTTTCCTCCATTGTTTAGCTATCGCTAGGGGTTTGGGGTGAGTTTCCCACCACTGTTTAGCTATTGCTAAGGGGCTGGGGGAACTGAGAGAACTTCCCCTGTTCTATTCTGAAACTTGTTTTTGAAATTAAACAGGGGGAACATGCGGGGGACTAAGGCTGAAACAGGCTGAGACAAAGCTGGGTCTTTTAGGGGGCTGCTCTTTATCACAGACAGAAGACACTGACAAATACCAGTGTGCCACTGATCACAGCTTGATTAAGTAAGAGATCAAGTGGCTCAGCATATAGAGACTTGAAAAGCAGGAGGGCCTGCAGAAATGCTTTGGTCATCTTTCCACATGAAGAACAATAGCAAGCATAACAATATGTTTTCTGACTGCATGATTCATGATGACCTACCAAACAACCTCAATATTCTATAATCCTGGGGACTGAAAACGGCTAGAATTACTTCAACATCTTTAACAAGACAATATGGACTAGGTCTTCCCATTTTGTATTAAGCACTACTAGCCTGTAGTAGTGGGCCAAGGACTACTTTTCTTATTCACTTACCTATCAATTAAATCTCTATTATTTGAGTTCAATCTTCTATTAGATCTACCTATGTCTCATCCATTCTTTCTTCGGGCTACTAAACTAAATGCTTTTTTTTTTTTTAAATCTATAAAAATATCCATGTGTGTAGCAATATTGTTCTGTGTGTACCCAGATATTAGAACAGTGGACTCTTGCTTTACAAGAAACAAGTATATTTCAAAGCCATGACAGACTTGGGCAAGGGAAAGTGCAGACACTGCTGCCTGACAGTGCAGGGTGTTTGAACCTCAATGCAGTGGGCCTACTAAAACCCCAGCTCTCAGAGCATGAGTCATGCAGTGGTCACTAGGGGCTCTAAACTTGGAGCTTTCCACTGAAATATGTAGTTTTTCTACCTGTAAATATGTAAGAAACAACCTGTCAATGTTGTAAATATATAGTATTTCCCACTTTCAGATCAAAAAAGACCAAGAGTGTTTGTGTGAATGCAAATCCTGCACAGATGTGACTGAGTGTGTTTTATGGTCGAAATGCATAACTAGGTTATAATGATTTTTAATCCTCACTATCTTGTCTAAACAATAACATAATCTAAGGAAAGAGGACAAGGATGATTTCTTTTTCTTGAAATGAGTTCAAATTATAACTCAATGAAAGCATAGGCCAATACCTTCCCTATAATTTGGAAATATGTGATGAGAAACCAAACTAAACTCATAGCATCTCTTCTTAACTAAGCTTTTACTAAGTTTTTTAACAAGCATCTTCAAGAAAGAGTCAAAACCATTAAACCTAAGAGTGCTCAGTCCCAAAGACTATTAGTCCCAAGAGTGTAACCAGCATTATAATAGGCATTATTTTACATGCTTCAGACCAACTGTGGTTCATAGTAATATTGCCATAAGATGCTTAAGAGTATCTGGAAAGAAAACATGCACCAGCGAGTATGGCTCTGCAATTAAACAGCAATTTAACACAAGTATGGACATGTACATGCCCAGCTTACCTGGAATACTACTCTGGATTTCTCTAAAAGATAAGTTCTCATATTGGCACCAATGATTCGATACCTCTTATCAAAGCCAATCTCAATATACTTCCCAAAACGGCTGCTATTATCATTTCTGGTTGTTTTAGCATTTCCAATTGACTAAGAAGCAAGACAGAGAAAAAAGATTTTAGAAATACAATTCATATAGAACATTTACAGAGTTTGTTCCAGGAAAGAAAGGACAAGGTAGAACACAACTCCTTAAAATTAATTCTTTTAGCCAGGAATGGTAGCTCATGTCTGTAATCTTAGCACTTTGGGAGTCTGTGGCAGGAGGGCAGGAGGATCACTTGAGGCCAAAAGTTCAACACCAGCCTGGGTGACAGAAGAAGACTATGTCTCTAAGAAACAACAACCACCACAACAAAACTGATTCTGATTATTTTAAGAACAGGCACAGATATATGCTTTTCCCACTGCACAACCACACAGATATATACTAACAGTTCTTATTTGTCTTGTTATTTATTTATTTTTGAGACAGAGTCTCACTTTGTCATCCTTGGTAGAGTGTGGTGTCACAGCTCACAGCAACCTCTAACTCTTGGGCTCAGCCTCCCAAGTAGCTGGGATTGCAGGTGCCCCCCACAACGCCCAGCTATTTTCAGAAGCAAGGTCTTATTCTGGCTCAGGCTGGTCTGGAATCTGTGAGCTCAGGCAATCAACCCGCCTTGTCCTCCCAGACTGCTAGGAATGCAGGCGTGAGCTACCATGCCTAGCCTTAATTTGCCTTGTTATTATTAAAAAAAGATTTTCAGAAACAGCAAGCCTAAGCCCAGAGGTCAGAAGATTTTCATATACAATTTGGGGTATCCAAATATACTCCTCATGTCAGCAAAGAAAGAAAAGGATAGGGTTAGGAACTGCCAAGACACAGTCTTTTTAGTTAACCATCAAAGTTTCTATTTCTTGAAAAATTTCATTGAGGCAAGAGAATTGCTTGAGCCCAAGAGTTAGAGGTTGCTATGAGCTATGATGCCACAGCACTCTACCGAGGGCATCAAAGTAAGACTCTGTCTCCAAAAAAAAAAAAAAAAAAGATATTTTCAGAAATTAGAGTAAACAAAATTTGGTTTTAGATTTTAATAGCTGTATCCAACTTGTAAAACATCTGCTACAGAATACAGAGAATGTAACTTGCTGCTACATTTTTTATATAACCTTGAAAATTTAAATGGCATGTCTTCTCTCTGATTTAGGTAACATGCTTTAGGGCAAAGCAAAAACAAAATGGTATAGTTAGAAAAGCAATTGTTTAATGCATGAAGTGTTTAATAAGCTAATTTCATGTAAGATTAACATTTTATATTTTGCAAAGCCTATGTATCAAAACCACAGTAGAGAAAGATGTGAAAATACTCTGGAATTATAAAAGAGCAATTCATATATAAGTGATGAAAACAGTAGTAACACAGCCATAAAAGTCAACACATTAGATTCTCCGAACAATCAAAGTAAAGGTATTTTCACTTTCTGAAATAGAGGGCAGATATCACCCTATATTGTTTTAGCAATGAAGACACTGCTATATTTTAGATTAATATATTATTATTATTATTATTATTATTATTATTTTGAGACAAAGTCTCACTACGTCGCGCTGGGTAGAGTGCCATGGCATCACAGCTCACAACAACCTCAAACTCGTGGGCGTAAGCAATTCTCTTGCCTCAGCCTCCCAGGTAGCTGGGACTACAGGCGGCCACCACGACACCCAGCTATTTTTTGTTGCAGATGTCATTGTTATTGCAGTCATTGTTATTGCAGCTGTCATTGCTGGCCCAGGCTGTGTTCGAACCCACCAGCCTGTGTGGGGCTGGTGCCGTAACCACTGTACTACAGGCACTGAGCCTAGATTAATATTTTAAATGCTTTTCTAAGAGTACCTGCCCAGCAAAATTAAAGAAAAATCTAATGCAACCTGAGATAAAATAGACATGTACTCAGCTACTTCCACTTTTTTTTTTTTTTTTTAGACAGAGTCTCACTTTGTGCCCTGAGTAGGGTACAGTAGTGTTTTAGCTCACAGCAACCTCCTCAAAATCTTGGGATCAAGTGATCCCCTTGCCTCAGCCTCCTGAATAGCTGGGATTACAGACCCCTGCCACTATGCCTCATCAGTTTTCTATATTTACTAGTAGAGACAGTGTCTCCCTTTTGCTCAGGCTGGTCTCCAACTCCTGAGCTCAGACATTTCACCTGCTTTGGCTTCCCAGAATGCTAACATTACAGCATGAGCCACCATCCCCAGCTTACCCTTCCTGATATCATAAAACAACATAGGTCTCTTTACATTCCCACTATTTTGGTTTAGAAAACCCTTGTTTAGAAAGGAGATTAATTATAAAATATAAATTTTTCTCTTAATACAATGTATTCTGTTAAAGAGTAGATGAAAGTTTTTTTTTGTTTGTTTGTTTGTTTTTGAGACAGAGTCCCACTTAGTAACCCTCAGTAGAGTGCTGTAGCGTCATAGCTCACAGCAACGTTAGACTCTTGGGCAGGTATTTCTCTTGCCTCAGCCTCCCAAGTAGCTAGGACTATAGGTACCTGCCACAATGCCTTGCTATTTTTTAGAGATGAGGTCTTGCTCTGGCTCAGGCTGGTCTCAAACTTGTGAGCTCAGGCAATCCACCCATCTTGGCCTCTTGCCTGGCCCTAAGCACTTTTCTTCTAGCAACTAAGCAAGCTTAAGGAGGGTGGTCTACAGCTTCTCCTCTTTCCCTAAATCCTTCCTACTTCCCGTATGTCATCTCTCCCCCATCTACCCAGACTGGGAGCCAGAGTAGCCAACTTGCCAAAACAATAGTACCTACTGTGAGAAGAGGCAGTAAGTAGATGAGGGTTGAAGCAGACACTTTTGTCTTTGAGAAAAATGTATTTAACATAGACAAAGAATAGTAGAAGAAACAAGTGAAATAAAAGTCTGATGACCTAGATGTCAGACAAGACCCTACTACCAATTTGCCATCCTTTATTTAATCTCTTTGAGGAGCAATAATATCCTCAAGTGTCAACTGAGGATGGATGAGCTCTAGGGTCTTTTTTAAAAATAAAATTATATGATTCTCAGCTATGAACCTGTAGGGAGAGAAGGTGCTATATATAAACAGCAGCTTTTGTCCATTCCCCTAATCACTCCCTTTGCCCTATAAGTACTGTATTCACAGCAGATTCCTCAGTTGAATGAATTGAATCTACTTTTTTCATTTTAATCAGCAAGAAATTGCTAAAGGAAAGAAGAAAATGTTTAATTTTGATTTTGCTATTTTAATGAAATGTTACTTGAGTTACTTTTCTTTACTAAATGGAGATGAAAATCTTCAATGATGATTACTAAAGATGAGCCTTCCCTGCTCCCATCTTACAATGAAAATTTCCAGGAAAAAATAGTATGTGATAAAACAGCAAAATGAATCATTTCTCTCCACATCATTAATAGTGCGCAAAAGAAGCCTATCCTGAGGATGAGGAGCTTCCTTTCTAAAGGAAAATGTACAAATCCCTTTAGTCATGGGCTGTGATGTTAACCATGTAGCATGCTCATTATCCAGTAAGGAGTTTCAAAAGATTACTAGAGACTCAACTATCCTTTTCAGTTTCTTTTTTTCTTTCTTTTTTCTCCAGACAGTCTTGCTCTATCAGCCCAACACTGACTAGAGTGCAGTGGCATCATCATGGCTCACTGTAACCTCTAACTCCTGGGCTCAAGTGATTCTCTTGCCTTAGCCTCCTGAGTAGCGGGGACTATAGGTGTGTGCCACCATTCCTGGCTAATTTGGGTTTTTTGTTGTTGTTTTTTTTGTAGAAACAGATCTCACTTTTGCTCACACTGGCCTCAAACTCCTGAGATCAGGCAATCTTTTACTTCCCAGAGCCCTAGGATTACAGGCATGAGTGACTGTGCCCAGCCCCTGACATCCTTTTCTTGACATCACAGTAAAGGGCTCTGATTAAAGATACACATCTTGAAGAAGCTATAAATTTCTATGCTATATACTCAGTATCTTATTTATGTTTTCTTCTAGTAATTATAAACCCTTTGTCACTGTTCCTCAGCTCTATATGCCATTTTAGTCTTTCATATTGAGATGCTCTCTTTTGTAGTTGATGAAAATTAGTTCTCTGGTTCTTTATCAAATTTTTCTTAATCCAAATTCCTATAGATAGACTAAACAATAATGTGGAAGGAAGCAGCTAAGCCTAACTGATCCTTTTCACCTTTTTTTATCCCAGCCAATAAGACATATTCCTTATAACTACATATTAAAAGTTGTATCTGTAGCTTCTATGGTTTGGATATGATTTGGCCCCACCAAAACTCATCTTGAAATTTGATCCCTAGTGTGGCAGTGTTGGGAGGTGGGGGCTAGTGAGAAGAATTTGGATCCCTCATGAATGCCTTGGTACAATTCTCCTGCAGCCAGTGAGTTTTTTTCTTTAAAAATTACCCAGTATTTTGTTATAGCAACACAAAACAGACTAAGACAGTGGCCATTCCAAATTTTTGGTATCATTCCTACTAACACAACTTAACGCTGTGTTGTAGAAAAACCAACAAAGCTGTTTTTTGAAAGAGGTCCTAACATAGCTCATTCAACTTTTTAAAAATTCCAGGTCATTCCAGACTTAAGTGATCCTCAGAAGTTCATATCTTAGTATTAGATGGTCCAAGCCTAGAAGAAATGAGATTCCCTAACGTCATCACAATCAGGATTTTAGGATATTCTAACGTTAGAAACTAGAACAATAGGAATGCTGCCAAATACCAAGAATCTGTTGTGCTGACCCAAACCAGTCAGAATGGTGGTAGGAAGCAAAGAAATTCTGTTGTTTTCTGACCGCAAACAAAAACAGGCTCCATAGATTCTATTTCCCCAATATTAACACCCACTATTATATTATATTAATTCACCACTTTATCTGCAGCTTAAATTCTTTCAAAATCTTAGTATTTATTTAAAAGTACCCTCTTTTGGCATAAACATCTGTTTCTTCCTGTCCATGCTATTTCAGAAAACTTTTCCAGTTTTCTTTCTATAGCACGCCCAGCACAGGAATCCTCTCAACTTCTTCATCATTTCTTGTCTTTCGATCCCCAGAAAAGAAGTACTGTTGCTCTAGAGCGCAGCCCTATAGACAAGGGATCTCAGCATTCTACTTTGAAGTGTCACACACAGCACTGCAAACCAGGCACAATTACCTCTAGTCAGATTATTGCAAAAACCACTTGTACCACAGGTGCACCAGGCCAGTATTAACTCCATCTGTGTTTGGGTGACAAATAAGACTTCACTAAGGAAAAAGACAGGAATAAAAAATGCTGATTTGAATTTCTAACAAAAAAGGTTTCTGCATGCCCAAGCTAATTTTTCTCCATTTAATAAACTTGTTTTTCTCTATTTAATAGGTCTTCTTACAAAACTATACCTTTCTTAAACTTGTATTAATAGACAAATAGTGCTCTAGCTATAAATCTTAAAATACTCAAATTCTCATATAACAAGTCCCATTTTCTTTGGCACAGGCATTTCTACTTTGTATATCTATTTGACTTTCAAAAGCATATCCTTTCATAGTTTTTTCCCTCTCAAAAACTTACATTACTGAATTTCTTTTACTAACCTATAACTGTGAACATACTTGACAGAACAGCAAAAAGTTTACGAGTTTAGCCTAAGTTAAGCTCAAATCTGGAAAAAAATAAAAATTTATAGCTGAACAGGTTAGACTAATTACAGAAAATAAAATGTGGGTGAAGGAATAATGAAACTCACTTGTGCTTGAGCATAATGAATCCTATGTTTTGGAAGGAGCATAAATAAAGAACTCAAGACTGGAGGGAAATGAGTAACTTGTACTTCTGGTTCAAGGAACAATAGATATGACTCTATTAACTAGGAGAAAGAAACTTTAGAAAATGAAGTGCTGCACCCTGTTATGTGAAGTCAACAATTTAAGTGACAGGTTAGAAATTCAGAATTATGTAGTAAAGCAGATTCCTTTATAGCGGAGCTTTACTCAGAATGTCTACCTACTGAATTTTCACTTTTCCTCCATTTCTTACCAATGCATAGAAAAATATATTCCTAATTTTAGGAGCTGGCAAACCCAAGACTTACTGACATGTGCCGTATCAATCAATTTTTTGAGCATGTTTCTTAACAAGATAATATAGTTAGAAACCTGAGGCTGCTTGCTGTCTTACCTCCATGATGGGGTTGGAGGCCAAGACCTTTTCCTCAACATTGGCCTCACTGGCAGAACCACTTACAGTTGCAAAGTATCGCATGGCATACTTAGCTGAGACTGTTTTTCCTGCCCCAGACTCTCCACTTACGATGATGGACTGATTTCTTTCATCTCTGTAAAACAAGGAAAAGTAATTGCCAGTAACTACCACTTCAGAATGTGATTAACATTATTTCCTCCCTGTCCTCAATGGCGAGGCACGTGAGTTTCTACTAGCTCATACATGCAACAACATGGAAAGAAACATAGAATGAAATTTCCTGGTAAGAATACCTATTTGTAAACTAAGACTGAACAGAGTGCATCACATCTAAGGATGAGTCGCCATAGAGGGTCTTTAAAGTTTTTGTGTGTACACATCTCACACATACTATTTCATTCCTAGAGAATTACTTTGATATCTTACAGTACTGTTGTCAACCACCTCAGAAGAGAAAGAAGATATTCTCTGAAATCGCAGCAAAGGAATTCTGAATAAAATTCTATTTAATTAAAATTATAAACTATTTACAATACTTCAAATTGTCTGTGTGGGTAACAATCCAAAAAGTGGTATCTTCCACAAACTCCAGGTCCTACTAAAATCCTCATCACCACAAAAGAAACAGAACATCTGCTGGCTGGTTTCATTCAAACACAAGTGAAATGAGCCAGGATCTGTATTCTCACGAAGTTGATGGGCGCTGTAGTTTCAGAGTCCCCTCCAAAACTTACGTTGAATTTAATTGTGAGTGTGATAGGATTGGGAGCTGGGGCCTTTAAGAGGTGATTAGGAGCACCCATGAGAACTGATACCATCAGTGTGGGAGTGAGGTGAAGATTGTGGACGTGGGCTCCTGATAAGAGGATGAGTTCAGCCAGAGGTCCTCTCTCTGTCTTGCATGCTTACTTGTCTTTCCACCATGGCATAACCCTGGCCAGATGCCAGCACTATCCTCTTGAACTTTTCAGCCTCCAGAACCATTGAGCTAAATAAACTTCTCTTTGTTTTTTGGTTTTTTTTTTAAGAGACGGAGTCTCACTTTGTCACCCTCTATAAAGTGCTATGTCATCATCATAGCTCACAGCAACCTCAAACTCCTGGGCTCAAGCGATGAGCCTTGAGCCTTTCTTGCCTCAGCCTCCCTAGCAGCTAGGACTTCAGGCGCCCACCACAATGCCTGACTATTTTTTTGTTTGTTTGTTTGCTTAGAAGGCCCAGCCCGGTGCATGTGGCTGGCGCCCTAACCACTGAGCTCTGGGTGCCCAGCCTAAACTTTTGTTCTTTATAAATTATCTAGTCTGCGGATTTTGTTACTGCAGCCAAAAATGGACTAAGACAGTAATCCAACAGGAAAGATGCCAGTACCATATATACTTGAGTATAAGCCGAGTTTTTGTGCCAAAAATGTGTGCCGAAAACCCCGAACTCGGCTTATACTCGGGTCATACAGGTTATTTGATTTGGTGCGCACTTTGTATAAGACCGACAGCAGTGATTATGATTATCTCCGAACTCAGTGATGATGACAATGTCTATGCTGATACCCTCACATCAGATACAGCTGAAGCTCTGTTTGGACATACAGATGATGATGAGGAGGAATCCAGTTTTGAAGGATTTTAACCTTTGTGATTTAGCTTGATTACCT
>CAUYPK010074430.1:0-49621 GCA_963574355.1 Loris lydekkerianus
CCATGACGGGTAAGACTGAAACTGCAAGAGCAGGCAACCTAAGACAGGGGCTATGTTTTTCCACCATACAAAAAACAAAAGAGGGAATTGTTGGGCCCTGCCATGTGCCTGAGGCCTAGTGCAACTTCCCAAGCCTGACTAAAAGTAGATCCATCCAGCTACTTCCGTGTAGCAACGACTCAGCAAGGCCCAGCCTGAAACTGCCTCTACCTAGGTATAGCCAATGTGGTACCATGCCACTGGCCCGACCCTGTCACTCACCTCTTCCCCCACCTTCTTTCCCCGCCCCTTCCCCACGCTCTATATAAGCGGCTGCTTGACGCAATAAAGTTGAGTTCCTGCTTAAAAAAATAAATAAATAAATAAAATAAAATAAAATAAAATAAAATAAAGACTTCATTTCTGAACAAGGTCTCATTCACAGTACTGGGACTTCAATATCTTTCGGCAGTCAACATGTAATGCCAGGTTCCTGTGAATTGAGGTGCCATGAATCTGAATCTCCAAGTTTATTTAGCTTCACAACACCTGGGAAACCATGAAGACTAGGACATCCACCACGGAATGGTGGTCTGGGAGCAGCTTCCCGTTCACTCATTACACCTGGTCCTGCTCCCACGTTCCCATTTGGCCTTTTGTGTCCCCAGGACCTTCCCTCTTGCCCATACCATATAATGTTCTGTAGCTGAGTGTCGGGGTGGAAATAATTTCTGTGACCCAGAGTAAGTTTCTTAACTTCTCTGTGTCCATAGAAGATGCTAAGTAAACAAGCAATATTTTCATACCAGTTCTGTCACTAGCTGTGTGACTTCAAGCAAATGACCTCGTGCTGGCTCAGCCTGTCTCCCTATATTTAAATAGCATGTAGGACCCATTTCACAGAGCTACAAGACTAAGAACAATCGATGGGTGGCACAGAAACTTCTGAAGGAACCGCATATGTGATGCTTGGGAAAGCTCCCAACTCTTAGAGGATGTGCATTCTTCAACAAGAGCTGAAGATCTGCCAGTGAAATCTGCTCAGAAGATCTGTGCAAATGGGATCCTACTTTGCTGAACTGAACATTCCAAAACGAAGATGTGGGGATCACTTCTCCCATCGGTAACATTGGTTGATATAACATCATTTGTGAGCAAATCAAGTTAATCCTCAGTATGAATTTTTCCCAGTTCTACTCAGTGAGAGATTGATACTTTCAAGAGAAACTTACAGATGTGGCTGTAGAATCCCAGTGTATCAAACAGCTGTTAGGCTGTCTCTCCTCTACTCTGCCTGGTGAGAATGTCTCTGCTAAAGGCAAGGATGTTGAAAAAAGTCGTTCACCGTTAGTTAATTTACCAATTATGACACTTTAAAGCAGTGGTTCTCAACCTGTGGGTCTCGACCCACAGGAACTGTATTAAAGGGCCGCGGCATTAGGAAGGTTGAGAACCACTGCTTTAAAGAATAATGCCTTCAGCAACAAAAAGACAACCCAATTCAAAAATGGGCAAAGAATTCGAACAGACATTTCTCCAAAGAAGATACACCAAGAGCCAAAAAACACACAGGAAGACACTCAACACCATCAGTCATTTCCGAATTGTAAGTAAAACTACAGTGAGATACCACCCCACACCCCACGGGGTTCCATAACTGAGAAACAGAAAGCAGAAATGAGCCCCAGGAAGACACACGCAGCAACCCTCGCACACTGCTGGTGGGGATGGGAAGTGGCATAGCTACAATCTGACAGTTCCTTAGAAAGTTAAGCAGAAAGACTGACCCAGAATTCTTCTAGGCATCTATCTGAGAGGGCCCAAAATATATGTTTACAGAAAAACCTATAACACAGATGTTCACAGTAGCCTTATTTATAATAGCTGAAACAGTAGAAAGAACCTAAATGTCTATCAAGTAATGAAAGAATAAACAAACTATAATATATCTACAAAATAGTATTCAGCAGAAAAAGAATGAGAAGCCCATGTGTACTACAGCATGAAGGAACCTGAAAGTGTTCTGCTGAGAGAAGCCTACACGAAAGGCCACGTGTCATATGGTGCCATTGACACGAAATGTCCAGAATAGGCAAATCTAGGGAAAAAAGGGAGATGAGAGGCTGGCAGGGGATTGGGGGGTGGGAGAGACTGACGCCAGTGGGTACAGGGTTTCTTTTAGGATGATGGAAATATTCTTGGAACAGACAGTGATAATGGTTACGTGACATTGTGAATATACTAAAAATCTTTTAATTATCCACGGAACAGCCATGAATCTTATATTACATTAATTGTACCTCAGTGGTTTTTTTTTTTTTTTTTTTTTTTTTTAATTAAATCATAGCTATGTACAATGGTATGATCATGGGGCATCATACATTAGTTTCACAGACCGGTTGACACGTTTATATCACACCGGTTAACATAGCCTTCCTGGCAATTTCACAGTCATTGTGTTGAGACATTTACATTCTACATTTACTAAGTTTCACATATACCATTGTAAGATGCACCACAAATGTATTCTCACCAATCCCCCTCTTTCCACCCCCTCCCCCTCCCTCCCCTCCCTTTCCCCCTTCCCCCTATTCCTAGGTTGCAAATGGGTTACAGCATTCATGTGAAGATCCTAAATTAGTTTCATAGTAGGGGTGAATACATCATGTCTTTCCTTACGTCTTAACTTCCTATCAGGTATGAAATGTAATTTTTAAAAAATATTTCCTTCATCTCTTCCTTTCTTTGTATTTCCACTGTCACCATCATATAAAAAGTTCCTCACACTGAAAAAAGTTACTCCTCTCTTCACATATTTGGAACACAACAATGACGAGGACTCACCTCCTTTCAAAAGTGTCTTTAAAACAGTGATTTATGCCTTTTTCCCAGTTGTTAGTGCTTCTCTTCGTGAAGTTGCTGATGCAGGCCCTTTCTTCTCTCATGTTATCTGAGATGAAAGAAGTGATTCCTGGGTGGAGGGAGGGGTATGGGTGGAATCACACCTACGGGGCATCTTACGAGGGTAAGGGTGAAACTCAGCAAATGTGAAATGTAAATGTCATGCCACGGTAACTAGGAAATTGCCAGGAAGGCCATATTGACTATTGGGATAAAAATGTGTCAAATGGTCTATGAAGCTAGTGTATGATGCCCCATGATCATATCAATGTACGCAGCTATGATTTAATAATAATAAAAAAAAAATAAAAATAAAAATAAAACCTGGCTAGTGGCTAACTGGTCCAGAGTATCATATGGTTAAAAAAAAAAAAAAAAAGAAAAAAGAAAAAAAGAAAGAAAGAAAACTAACAGAAAATACACCAACACTCACACATAATGGGATGATATTCAATCTTAATAATGGAGAAAATCCTGCCAGGAGAAAAATCCATGTCAGGAGGGGTAAACTGGGGGACATTTTTCTGGCAACTCCTGGTCCTTTTCCAGGTTGTCAACCTGAACGCATAATGCCAGCATTCACAAATTCCACACACTGGGCCTCTCATGTTCAGCTACGCACTCCATGCACAAATGTCAGGGTAGTGCACTCCAAGTGCAAGAGTCATCATGCTGCCGGGGGCCAGAGAGACAAGTCTGTGACTTCCCTCCTTGAGGAAGTTGACTGGGCTCACTGAGCTCAGCTTTCTTCTGCCTGTAATCAGGAAACAAGACTAGAGAATAATAATAATTGCTCCCAGAGTTGAATGAAGACCTCTGTGGGCCTCAGATCCTTCTGCTTTTGTGAGCTCCCTCAGCCATTAAGCAAGTATTTAAAGTTATATATAGCTTAATACCTGTTTATGGAAAGATGAATACAGACTAGGTCATATTCCCCTTTTTTTTTTCCTTTTGAATTTATATAAAATTAAAGTGTTCCCTTCATCCCCTGGTCCTTAGGCTACGTCTGACTGTGGTCACTCATCACAGATACTACACATAAAGAGACAGAAATCTATAATTCCTTACCTCATTTATTTATCCAGTGTTAACTAAGCACCTGCAAAGGGCCAGCAACTCCATGGGTGCCAAGGGCTCTAGAAGCAAAGGCACACTACCGGCCAGGGTTAAGGCTGCTATTCCCACTGCTCTGTCGCCATCTCCTTACACAGTGCCTGAGACATGGCTGATGCTTGGTTAATATCTGATTAGTGCATAAACCAATGGTGGCATCTCTGTTCACGGAGATGTCCCAATCCAGGGGTGATATAATGACATGGTTAAGTTATATTGAATGTCTGTGTCTTACATATGCAACTCTAGATCCTCATGGAAAGGGTATAAAGATGTTCACAATAACAAGAAAAGGTATAGTCAAAGCAAAGGTCAAAGAAACCTCATAAAAATACAGAAAGCACGTGCCTGGGAGAGGGGACGTTTCTGCCTGGAAGTCAGCTTTGTGCCTCAGTTTTCCTTTTCTGCTGAATACACATCTCCCATCAGGGGGGAAGGGACTGTCATAAAACAAGGGTCAGCATGGAAGGAGCCTGGTAAGGCTAAACACCCCATGTTCACGTAATGAGATAAGCCCTACTCACTTCGAGGAAGGCATCGCTCTACAATTCCCTGCAATCCAACTTCAGAGGAAGCTGGCTTCACAGTGGCAATACTGAACAATCTCTCAATGATATTTGTTCCTGTGTCTGGGAAACCATCTTCTACATCAAAGAGAGGATGGGAGATTTCACTTTGGTGGCTGGAATCCCCATCTTAGACAGAGACAACTCTCATAGAACACCCTCCCCCCACAGGGGTGCCTGATCTCCACGGGTGAGCAAAGGACTCAGGAGTCTTGAAGTGGCACCTGGGAGCAGACCTGGTGAAATCCCTACCATTCCATTTACAAGTACACATGTTCTCCTGCATTCAGGTGACATAGGTTCCACAGAATCTCACACTCGTCCACGCAACAAAGGCTTCCTGAGTATACGGCGCGTGCCAGGCACTCCCTGGAGTAATCCAGAAACATGCCCTGCTCTGCAGAGCTCAAAGTCTGGCAGAAGACATAATGTCCCCGCCCAGCTATGTGATGTGGAGGGACATACCATAATGTCTCTCTGTCCTGATGTCTTCATTTGTAAAAGGAAGTATGAATAAGTCATTGTGGGAAGTGAAGGAGTCCATGTGCATACGTGGCTTAGCAGCACAGCTTAAGGCAGAATAGGGGTTCAAAACTGTGGCTTGAAATTGTCAGAATCACTCTTTCCATAACATTGTGAAATTTTTAATTATTCCTTTGGCTTACACACTGGCTCCTGGGACCTGTTCTGGGTAGGGGGTGAGTCTTACTCATTGTCTCAGCCCTGGAAACACACAGATGCTACCACACAGCAGGGGTAAATGAAGTGACCAGCACTGACACCTGTGCCCAGGGAGGCAGAACTCTGAAATCCAGGAGAGTTCCCTAAAGCATTTATCTATAAGGCTTCCTTCCTCCCTCTGGACGGTGGAACAGCCCTCCTCATTTCAGTGAGAAGAAAGAGATTGTGCTGTCTCCCTGCCGGAGGCTGGCCCTGAGTGACTGGATTCCTGACCTTCATTGAGAGTCTGTCGGATCTCAAGCACTTAGTGTGATGGTTATTTTATGCAACAAGCTGGCCAGGCCAAAATACCCAGATATTTGGCCAAACTTCTAGATTAGCGCTTCTCAACTGGTGTGCCATGGCCCACTGGTGTGGTGTGAGAGGACCTTCAGTGTGCTGTGAAAATTTTTAAAGATCATTAATTGAATTATTTTCTAAAGAAATTTGAAGCACAGGCCAGGCATGGTGGCTCACACCTGTAATCCTAGTATTCTGGGAGGCTGAGGTAGGTGGATTACCTGACTGTAGGAGTTTGAGACCAGCCTCAGAAAAAGCAAGACCCAATCTCTACTAAAAATAGAAAAACAAGCTGGGTATCATGGAAGGATCCTGTAGTCACAGCTACTCTGGAGGCTGAGACAAGGGGATCACTTGAACCCAAGGTTTTTTTTTTTTTTAGACAAAGCCTCAAGCTGTCACACTGGGTAAAGTGCCATGGCATCACAGTTTACACCAACCTCTAACTCTTGGGCTTAAGCGATTCTCTTGCCTCAGCCTTGCAAGTAGCTGGGACTATAGGCACCCACCACAATGCCTGGCTATTTTTTTTTTTTTTTTTTGATTGAACTTGTATTTTTTTTCAATTTATTTATTTTTATTGTTAAATCATAGCTGTGTACATTAGTGCAATCAAGAGGTACAATGTGCTGCTTTCATATACAATCTGAAGTATTCTCATCAAACCGTTCAGTGTAGCCTGGCTATTTTTTAATTGCAGTTGCTATTATTGTTTGGCAGGCCCAGGCTGGATTCGAACCTGCCAGCTCTGGTGTATGGGCTGGGATCCTAGCTGCTTGAGCTACAGGTGCCAAGCCTTGAGCCCAAGAATTTGAGGTTTCTGTGAGCTAGGACACCAGAGCACTCAACCCAGGGCACAGAGTGCCCTGTCAGGAAAACACACACACACACACACACACACACACACAGAGAGAAGTTCAAACACAGTAAGTATATTCTTCTTTTTTTGCTCTTTTTTTGATCAATATAATTTGAGTGTACCACAGACGTTTTACCATAGGTTCAAATGTGGCATGAGATTTAAAAAAAAAGGGGGGGGGGCATTGAAGAACACTGTTCTAGATGTTTTTGTGAAGGTATCTTTTAGATAAAATAACATTTAAATCATTAGACTTTGAGTAAAGCAGATGACCCCCACGATGTGGGGGTCCAATCAATTGAAGGCCTTAATGGAGAAAGGCTGACCTCCCTGGAAGAAGCAGTTATCCTGCAGCAGGCGCCTTCAGACTTAAACAGTAGCAGTTCCAGGAGCTCCAGCAGGCCAGTCTGTCTTGCAGATTTTGGACCTGCCCAGCCTCCAGGATTTCACCAGCCGTGACCCAATTCCCTAAAAATAATCTCTCCCTATCTATGTGCACACCACACCCACACATATACATACACGCACACTTATTAAGCGTAGAGTTTTAAACTCAGTATGCAGCCATCTCCCTATCCTCATACATGAGTGCGCGCATGTACACACACACACACACACACATCCCTATTAGCTCTTTTTCTCTAGAGAAGTTAGACTGATACATCAGGCATTTGCCACCCGCCCCCAACTGGACAAGGCAGGGTCAGGGATATCACAGTACCCGCAGCACAGAAAGAGCTGAAGGAGGCCTCCGGGATGACCACATCCAATTTTCCTTCTACACATACACTTTGGGAAACTGAGACCTAGAGAGATCAAGTGTCTAGCTGAAGGTCACACAGCATGTCACTGCTGAAGCCAAGAACGAGACTCCATTTAAGACCCTCCACTTAATGTCTCACCACCAAACCATGCTGAAGTTGTTGGAGTAACACAGATTTAATTGTGTGGACAAATGAAAGAAAATTACACAGCAAGGGGATCTGGTGGGCATTTTTGTGTTAGGTTGTATGCTCAAGACCCTGAGAAGCTTATTTCACTTAATCTTCTCAGCAACCCTGTGAGCCAGGCATTAGGATCCCCATTGACAGGTAAGCCATGAGTCAAAGAGGGTATCCTCCCTCCAGTGCAAAGCTGCTGGAAGGAGAAAGAACATGAGCCCTTGTTCCACCAACCCTAAATCTGAAGGTCTAAATGTCAAATGTGGGGCAGGAAAGAACAGATCCCATGGGGAGAAGGGCTGGGCTCATGAGAAAGGGGCAGGGCCTCTCCCTTCAGCCCTCACCTCCCCATGACTTTTCATGACATTCTGCTCATTTTGCTCCAAAATTCTAGTTTTATAAATGTCTCTACAAGGAAATGCTTATTTTGAAGGAAGCACCTGTTCCCTAATCCTTCCAGCTGATGCTGCAATCTGCAAGGATTCCGATGTTGTTTGTTAACGCACTGGGCTTCTGGGGGGTTTGGACACACAGCTACCAGGGGAGGTGGGGGGGAGTGGGTTTTATTCTTTGCTTGGCAGGCCTCGCCTTGTGGGAAGGCACGGCGTGGGCACACAGCACTGAAGCCACGTAATTGGATGGGACCCAAAAGGAAAATGCACAGGAAAAGAATCAAGCCCTGAAAATAACCCACTGAGTTAAGCTTCATGAGCAAGTTTAGTGCTGAGCACCCACAAACAAGCCCTTTCATCTGACTTTTATAGAAGATGGGGATATCTGATTTGACACACATCCCCAAAAACACCCCGGCAGAGAAGCCTCTAAGTCTATTCCTGTAATGTTTTCACACACATTAACTCCTGAAATCCTCTCTAAAAGGCAGATATTTTCCCATTTCACAGGTGAGAAAATTGAGTTTCCATAAGAGTGAATGAGCTCCACTAAGAAATAAAGCATGTATCACAGCAGGTATTTGAAACCAGAACCTTCTCTCCAGTACATTACAACAATCTCCCAGAGCTACAGATGTGCCCAGGTCACACCCAGACGTGTCCTCCATGGCAGGGTCTGGTGGGCTGGAATGACCAACAGTGTGGCTCCCTCCACCTCACCCCTCGCCAGGTCCAGGATTCTGCACGGCCTCCCAGGGTGACGGAGATGCGCATCGCTCCATGGCTAGGGAAGGGGGGTCTGTGTGGCTTCACTCTTCTTGCTGCTCAGCCTTCTACATGAACATGATCCACACACTTGTACCCATCATTCGCCCCTCACGCTTCCTGAGCACTGACTGAGTGTCAGGCACGCTGCTGGGCCCTGCAAATAAGTGGGGTGGTCTTTACCCCTGGCCACCCAGAGTCCAGTGGGGGAGCGACAGATGCTCAGAGAATCAGGGAGAAAGTATTTCTAGGACATCAGAGAGTGTGGTGACGGCATCCAAACACTCACAGTGGTGACGGCGTCCAAACACTCGCAGTGGTGATGGCGTCCAAACACTCACAGTGGTGACAGCGTCCGAACACTCTCACAGCGGTGACGGCATCAGAACATTCTCACAGCGGTGACAGCATCCGAACACTCTCACAGTGGTGACGGCATCCGAACACTCACAGCGATGACGGCGTCCAAACACTCACAGTGCTGACAGCATCCGAACTCTCACAGTGGTGACGGCGTCCGAACACTCACAGTGGTGACGGCGTCCAAACACTCACAGTGGTGACAGTGTCCGAACACTCTCACAGCGGTGACGGCATCCGAACACTCTCACAGCGATGACGGCATCCGAACACTCTCACAGTGGTGACGGCATCCGAACACTCTCACAGTGGTGACGGCATCCGAACACTCACAGTGGTGAAGGCATCCGAACACTCTCACAGCGGTGACGGCATCCGAACACTCACAGTGGTGACAGCATCCGAACGCTCACAGTGGTGACGGCGTCCGAACACTCTCACAGTGGTGACAGCATCTGAACACTCACAGTGGTGACGGCATCGGCATCCGAACACTCACAGTGGTGACAGCATCTGAACACTCACAGTGGTGACAGCGTCTGAACATGGTATTGGAAGGATGTGTAGGGAGGAGTGCATCAGAGTTTCTTCAATGAAGTCACCTTACCCTAATGACTACCATATGCTCCCATGGCACCAACACAGGCCCTTGGCTTAGGAGGTAAGGGTTGAAAATGCTTTGGACTGATCTGTGACCACCACTGATATGCCCTGATGTCCCAGGCCAAGTTCCCTAGAGAACAGAGTATGAGCAGGCAGAATTTCAGATACTGGATCTCCTGGGAGGCTCTCAGGGCCAGCACATGAGGGGGTGTGACAGGGCACAGGGCAAATTGGACTGTGATGTGGTCACAACCCCTGGGAAGCTTCACAGCAGGGCCAGGCCTGCAGGTTGCTGCCAGCAGCACCCGCCTCAGGTGGGCAGGCTCACCGCATCCCCCCTGCTGTCTCACACACTCAGCTACTGTGCACTGGGTGGGTCCTATGCGACACTGAGGACGCTGTCCAAGGTCCTGCACTGATAAGTCCCGGAGTCTATCCTCTGACTGGACCCCTCTGGCTCTGATATCTGCTCCTTCCATGGCACAGAGCCCTGTTCTGGCTGCAGGGATCCCTGTGTCTCAAAAGAGTCTTAGCTGCCCTTGTCTTTGCTCTTCAAGACCATGAGAACATGTGAAAATGTGGCACAGGGGCGTGGACCAGACGGAGACATGACCAGGGCAGCTTTTACAGCCAGACGTCCCGGCTGGGTCTCAGGGGTGGGAGAGGTGACATCACAGGAGAGCGAGCTGAGGACATTACCTGACTTTCTGAGCCGTCTGAGCATGCGGCCCGAGTGCCCACGCAGACACAACCCTTCTCTTGGGGACTCTGTGAACACGGGAAGCCCCCCACACACTGTGTGGGCTGTGTGATGGGTAATTTTAGGCCATGGGGTGCCCAGATGATTGGTCTAACAATATCCAAGGTGTGTCTGTGAGGGTCCTTCGGACAACACTAACATCTGAACAGGTAGACTAAGTAAAACAGGATGAGCTCTCCAATGTGAACGGCCTCGGCTAATCTGCTAAGGGTCTAAACAGCACAAACACTCTGAGAGATAATTTTATATCTCTTATTTACTGTCTTTGGCCTAGGACATCAGCTTCCTCCTGCCTTTAAACTTAGACTTGGCCTGCAAATGCAAACATCTACTCTCAGGTCTCCAACTTGTTGATTGCAGATTTTGTTACTTCTCAGCCTCCATAATCACGTAAGCCGATTCCTTATGATAAATCCCTTAGCACACCTGCGCGTGTGTGCACCCCATATCTGCTTCTCTGGAGAACCTGAAACACACAGCCTGGTGACTTCTGAGAAAAAAAACAATATCTGAGGAATGCAAGCCCCTTTAAATTATCAGGCCCAGAAAGGCATTTAAAATGTAGCATCAGTCACATCTCACTCCCCTTTGCACTAAATAACTATCTATTAAAACCACTCACTATTCACACTCTGGATCAGGGGAACCTGCAGCCTTAAGGACACGTGTGGCCTTCCAGGTCCTTAAGTGTGGCCTTTTGAATAAATCCAAATTTTACAAAATAAATATGTTTTAAAATTAATACATCTTTTTCCTTTTATATTTTTATTGTATTTTTAAAGTGAACTTTGTTTTTTTATGAGACAGAGTCTCACTCTGTCACCCTCACTGGAGTGCTATGATGTCACAGCTCACAGCAACCTCCAATTCTTGGGCTTAAGCAATTCTGTTGCCTCAGCCTCCCAAGTAGCTGGGACTACAGGTGCCCGCCACAACGCTGGGTTTTTTTGTTGCAGTTGTCATTGTTGTTTAGCTGGCCCAGGCTAAATTTGAACCTGCCAGCCCAGTGCATGTGGTTGGCACTGTAACCATTGTGCTACGGGTGCCAAGCCTAAGTTGAACATATTTAAAATGCCAAACTATAAAATAGGTTTCAATGAAATCACCCTCCAAGACTGAATGCCGCGATTAGAACACAGGAGCTAAAGTGACAACTTCTAAGCTCTTCATTTAGCTCTAACTTCCTTCGCCTGACTGGTGACATTACTACATGAGGCTGGTTGGCAAGAGTTTATGGGGGCTGAGTCCACCAATCTGTTACTAGCTTTTGACAGCGGTTCATTGTGTTTCTGCTTGAAGTGGAATTTGTGAATAGTTGCACAGTTCAGTGATATTTTTTAATTCTGTCTGCCCATCATGTCAAAGAAGACCAAAAAAAGGCAAAAGGAAGAAAACAGATTTTTTTGGTGTGTTTAAATATTATGCTTATAGTGTTTGTGCTTGTTCTTTTTTAATTATTATTAAATCATAGCTGTGTACATTAGTGCATCGTATTTAAATCATAGCTGTGTACATTAGTGCATCGTATTTAAATCATAGCTGTGTACATTAGTGCATCGTACAAGGACGCATGTGAAACTTACTAAATGTAGAATATAAATGTCTTAACACAATAACTAAGAAAACAGATTTTTAAATGAAGATTGAGAATTGCAATAATATCATTGCTGCTGAAGATAAGATGATTTTCTTGCCTGTGATACTGCAATATCAACATTAAAGAAATGCAATGCTCATCAGCATTACAACACTCATAAGAACCACAAAACAGTATTTTAAATTAGAGGGAGAAGCATCAAAGGTTTTATTGCAGAAACTAAAAGATAAAAACCAAAAGCAAAACAAGTCTTTAAAGCAGCAATACTATCTGGAAGTAAGGCCACTGACTCAACTTGTGAAGTAGCTTATCTACTGCGGAGAGTGTACTGGGGAAATTGTGAGAGAATGCACTGTCCAAGCTGTAAGATGCTGAGACCCTGACCACGTTTCACAGTGCAAACAGCTGCCTCTTTGGAGGAGAGCCAGAAGGGATGTGTAGCATGATTTAACCTTCACTTTAGCAGAACAATGCCATTCAATGCTTCAGAAGGGAAACATACATTCTTCGATCTCTGTGGATGAATCAACTGATACTAATGATTCCGTGCAGGTTTTATACCTCATTTGGGTCACAACAGAAGATTTTCTTTGCTACAGGTACTCACTTTGGGCACTGTTGCAAATAGAACACAGAGGACAGATATTTTCACCAGATTTCAGCTAGACTGAATTTAGTAAATGCAGTAAGTGTAGGTACAGATGGTGCACTTTCTAAGACAGGATAACACGAAGGGTTTATTGCTCCAGAAAAAAAAAAAAAGTATTAACCGATCCAGATGCTCTCATTTCTTTTCATTGTATCTTGCACCAACAAAATTTCTGTGGTAAAGCAACTATTTTTGGTGACACTTTACAAAAAGTTACAAATATCGTTAACCATATCTGTGCAAATGCAACGCTGCATTGTCAGTTTCATAACACACTAAGTTGAATGACTGTTCAGTGTGAATTTGCTATATCATTCTTAAGTGCGTTGGCTATCACAACAAGTATTAGCCAAAATGGTTTTTCCCCATGAGAGCACATGGCTAAATTTTATAAAGAACTGAACCAGCAATGTGAATTATTGAAAGAAGATTTCTCTAGGAATGCAGCATTTGTTTGATATCATGTTAAATCAAAATGACTTGAATATTTCTTTACAAGGTAAGTCTATGTATCATAAGCAAAAAATCCAAGCATTTCCAAAAAAGCTATCTTTTTTCAAAGCATTTTTTCAAAAGGAAGTTGCAGATGAGCAGAAACTATGAACCTCCATGTTGCAACCAAATACTCAAATGCTTTCCAAACAAAAGCAGACGTAAAAAGTCATGAAAAGGTTAGTTAACTTTCAAATTAACAATTTTCGTTTTTTGAGATTAAGTACATAGTTATTCACCTGTTACAAAATATTATACATTTTTTTAAGATTTACTAATTGAAGACTCTTGAATGTCTGTTTTACTTTATCACAGCTGAATTAATGTGGTTAATTCCCCACTCCTGCTCTAGGTTAACTGATGTCAGGTAGCCATAAAAGGCCACACGCCCTCTCGTTCAGCAATGTACGGCCAGTCATTAAACATGTTACTTCTGTGAAACAAAGAGAATTCCTGAGGAATAGCTTTTGTAATGTCTCCTCTGACTCCCTTTTCTTTTCCAGAACACTCTCCAGGGTAAAGTGGCTGTGCGTCCACGGCCCCACCCCCACCCTAGCTGCAGTCCTCAACCTTCGCCCGTGAGGAAACACCTCATAGATCTCAGAGCGTCCTGTTCTTCCAGGGACCTCATGTAAGAGACGCCACGTGAAGGGCTTGGCACGGGGGATGTGTTTGACAGATGCTGCTGTGACACAAGGAGGATGGATGAAGTGAGAGGAAGAAACGAGCCTATGAAGGGTCCCTGCACAGGCCCTGACAGAAGCAGGCATCTCAGAGCACATCCTGAAAAGCGAGCTGTAGAAGCTACGGGGCCACTGTCCTGTGCACACGTTACCTCTGAGGAAGTCGGCTTGCAGTATCCAGCTCCAAACACCAGGTTTTCCAGAGAAATGATGGATTGCTCTTGTGCCATGTCTGGGCCACCTTTACCAAGCCAGGAGCCTCTTCCCGGACGAGTGAAACTAAAAGGAAGAAAATTGAGGCAGCTGAAAAACGAAGTAAAGGAAGCCGCGTTCTTACCAGCTCAGCCCCCTGAGCGCACTCACTGTGGAGCCTTTGGGGTAAATCGTTCAGATGGAGCACTTTACCCCGAGGTGTCTGCACATGACATTTTTGGATGTCTTGAAAATAAGGGGAGCCAAGGATGATATACACCCTACAACGTATGCAAAGAAATGTCCGTCCCTAAACGCTGACGACGCCCCTGTGACAGGCGCTGAGGCAGAGCCAAGGCCATGTTAACCACAGGGCAGGTCCAACGGCCCCAGGAGGCCAGCGGAAGCCCCAAGGGGACACAATCTGAGTCACGTCTGTGCTCGTAAACCTCCATTCATCTGTGGAAAAGCATGAAACATCCTCCTCCAGGATCCACCCAGGAGTCTGGTTGGATGTCAGACTGTCAGAATCAAAGAAGCACCGTCAGAGTCAGTGCTAGCTGGGAATGCTGAAGTCTTTAAAATAGACAATACGCAGTCCTAGAGGGCTCCGCGAGGTGTTGGAAAGAGCGGCTGATGCACTGTGATGGCGACTATCAACTTCAAGAGAAAAGGGGATGAGGAAAGGCTGCGAGATCACTCAGATTTGTCCTATTTGGGTTTCTGACCATCTCTCTTCCATTTACCTTTTTGATTTCCAGCAGCTGATGTATCAGTAAAGTCTACGTATATTCGTTTTCCCCCTATCTTTCAGAGCTCTCCTCTTCAGTAGCCTAAGGTTAATTATTTTTTCATATAATATAAACATATTTGATAAGTATGTTTGAATCCCCTGGCAAGAGTTAAAGTCTCTGATGACAAAGATCTTGATACTACAATGCCCCAGGTGGCATCACCTTCACCATTAGTGCTTCAGAAGGAATTAGGCAGCATTTAGTTCAAGAGACCCATGTTCCTGTTTAAAATACTGGCAGAGAAATAATGTTCTATTTATGTTTAATTCATTTACTCAAGTATTTATTAGGTTCATACACATGCCAGATAGTATGCTGGGTGCCAGGATGGCAGGCAGAGTAAGGCACTGGCCCCCTCCCCAAGAGATGCTTTGGTCTTGAGTGGGAAGTAGATAAAACCAGTATGTGTCGAGGTGACACCATGGGGGCCAACTCAGCAGTGGGTACAGAAGAGCAGTTCACAGAACAAACTGGGGAGCAAGGATGACAGTCAGAGATGATACTCAAGCAGAGACTGCCAAGTGCTAAGAGACAGCCAGTGGGCCTGTCAGCCAGGACTTGAACCCCAGCGGGACCCTCCTAGGCCGAGATACAGGGGCTGAGCTTCTCAACCTCCTGCTGCCACATTTCCTCCAATGTCATAGGGTTGGTAATGACACCTACACTATGGTGTCATTGTGAGGGTTCAATGGGACAAGCCAGAGACACTTAAGTACAGTGTCTGGAAAATAGTGCCCATTCAACAAAGACTAGGAGCTATTCTTAATAATACCAGAAATATAATAAAATATAATAACATCATTATGATTTGTTTTGAATTGCAAGTTGAAACAAATCTGCAGTTTAACTAGACAATGGATTGGAGGAACATCCGGAAGAAAAGTGGAATGAGCATGTATGGGTGTGCACACATGCACGAAGGGCACATTCCTGGGACCCACTACAAATGAGTAACTAAAATAGAGTGTTATTTACCTGAGGGTAGCCTTGGTTAGATTTTCCAGTGGCTCTGAATACCTCAAGAGAAATATAATTGAACCCATTTAAGGCTTAAAAATTGTATTCTTTTATTCTGTCTGGTTTAGCGAAGGTTAAGGATCTTTTGAGGTTAAATTTTAATTTTACACCTGCTTCATACTGATTAGGTTCATTCAACTGATGCTGCCAAGAACTGCTTTTCTGGAAAAGCCAGTGCCTGCCCTATTTGGCAGGTATTTCCCTCACTTTAAGGGTTCCTTTTTGTTCACAGCTACCGTGAGCAACTGAGAGAAATTCTTCCTGCAAAATCCAGAGAATAGAAGATGGGTCTATTTTTACCCCATCCCTGGAGAAGTCTATACTCTTACTGTGAATTTCCATCTCTGCTCCTCCTTAGCAAGGACTGCTTCTATCGGAAGGTTAAATTTTTTCTAAGATTTCTTAGATCCCAACATTCTCATCATATCATCATATCAGGGCTCCCCAGCATGAAAGGTGTGAAGCGTGCCACCATCCCACCTCCAACTCATCCTCTGACTCCACTCTGATGTCACTCCTGTATAGCTCACTCACCACTGCTGGGATCTTCCCACAACACCACACTCGTCAGGTCACTCTCCTGCTCGAAACCTGCAGCGCCACAGCCTTTTATGATAAACAGATTCTCAATTCTCCAATGTGTCATTAATTACCTTGTTACCACACAACTCCAATCTACCCTCTCAGATTCATTTTTCACTGTCACAGTCTCCCATCCCCTGGGTGGAACATGAAGGCTGATTCTTCTAGAAAGCTTTCCCTCACATCCTGTATGCAAAAGTACATCTTGCCTATGCTGATGGTTACCTACCATTTTGTAAGTGCTAGACATAAGGTCCAGATCAGGGCTTGGGGAATGATACTAAGTACATATCAATTGATTGAATGAATGGCCGAGGGTTTCACAGGTGCCAGCTCACTTAATTTCCAATGTCTTCTGACATTGGAGCTCACATGCTCAGTCTAATAGAGCTAACAAACGGGGGGCTCAAGATTGCAACCTGGCTCCCCTAGCCTTTATCCCTGCCCTATTCTGAGATCCCCTGTGATTCACACACCCCTTACTTTAACAGGTATCACTCTGGATTAGAGTTCACAGGTCTGTGTTCCGCCAGACCCCAAACCTTTAAAGGCCCCGGACCCGAGATATTCTCTCAGAGCCTCCAGTCTTAGCCTTTCTAGAAGTGGCTAAAGCTTAGTGTCGCCCACTTGGAACCAAGTGCGCTTTCACCAACTGCAACACTACTGTACCCCTCATCACCCCTGTTGGTTTAGTATCATAATCAAGTTGTTAAAAATTCCTTCTCAGGTTGGGCACAGTGGTTCATACTGATAATCCTAGCACTCTCAGAGGCTGAGATGGGTAAATTGCTTGAATTCAGGAGTTTCAGACCAGCCTGAGCAAAAGGGAGACCATGTCTCTACTAAAAATAGAAAACTTAGCCAGGCAACATGGCAGGTGCCTGAAGTCCCAGCTACTCGGGAGGCTGAGGCAAAAAGATCGCTTGAGCTCTAGAGTTTCAGATTGCTGTGAGCTATGATGATGCCATGGCCTTGTACCCAGAGTGACAGAGTGAGACTGTATCTCAGAAGAAAGAAAAGTCTTTCTCATTCATTCATATGTTGAAACAGATGTTTAGAAAAGTTGGATCCCCCAAAATAAGTAATATGGCTAGACAAGAAGATGTCTGGACAACAGCTGATGACAATTTGCTCTCCAGATCCTGACACCACCTGCAGGGAGCTCTACTTTTCCTACCCCAGCCTGTCACCTCACCCTCAGCAGTGATAGCCTCCTAATCCCAGGACCCAACCCCCATTAGCTGTCTGCCCTCAAGGTAGACAGATCATACCCTAACTCTGCCATGGCACCATCTATTTGCTAAGCTCAGAGTGAGCTACCAGCTACAGACCATCCCGTGCTCTGTTTCTTGAATTCTATTTCTTCTATCACTTCCCAATGTCAGGTCTGCTTTCTTTTGTTCCTGTATATTTTCTACCAAATCTTTCTACAATAGCATTTGCCATATTATAATTTCATGTACCCAAACCGGCACACACCACTGAACTGTGAAGTGCTTGAGGGAAAGATCTACCCCCAAGTATCCTTAGACCCCATTAGCAGGATATGCTGTGTAGCCCTGACACCTTTGCTAGAGCACAACAGCCCTCCATTAAAACCCACTGCATGAAAGAACAATGAAAGGTCCCTGGTACACATGTCTCCTTTATCTTCAGGCCCAGGGTTTCTGTCCAAACTTGTCTGATCTCAGTTCACGATTCCAGACTTAGGTGTCACCCTCACCAGCTCTCTCCAGCCCTCAATCCCCTGTGCCCTTGGCTCTGGCCATGAGTCTGACTTTAACCTGCTGTGGGAATTGAGTCTGGAATCAGCAGATGATAAACACAGTCACTGGGTCCAGACTGCCAGGGACCAGAGCCTAGCCACCCTTTTCCTACTCTCTGACCGCAGCAGAGAACAGGGTCTTCAGGCCAGGGACAACAAACTTAATGAAGACTCAAGTCTCCCTCACATGCATTTAAACTCTGAACACTTAAGAAGCTATACAGAAAAGGAGAATTGGAAAACTCTCTCCCTGAAACGCCACGTTGCACGATTCTATCCCCGAATACCCCATTGTACACATGCAGCTCTCGCCTGCCCGCCTGTGTGGTGCTGGGAGCTGATGTGCTGCAGGTGTCCCCATGTGGGAAGCAGGCATGCAGGGCACAGTGCAATGCACTGGCTGCCGTCACCTCTCTCCTTGTCCTCCAGGAATTCATAACACCTCAGTATTTCATAGGACCTGGGAGATGCTCGGGGAAAATCCACTGAAGGGGAGGGCAACCCACACAGGTGGACCTTCCTCATCTGAACAGGCAACTCGGGGGAGAGAAAGAAGCTGAACTCTGACCATGCGCCAGCCGCATCCTCATTTGGGACTTAGGGCCTTATATAAATGGGACACATTGGTGCTCCCATGTGGGAAATGAAAATTATGTGGCTCAGGGACATGAGAGGACTTCTCAAATCAGACACAGAAACAAGGGAAGCCAGGTACAGAATCCGAGTGCTCCTGTTGAGCACTGTAGTTTGCAGAAATTTGCAGGTTTTCAGCCTGTAGCTCTGTGCCAGTCTCCCCTTGATGCCCCCTTCCTCCCCATCCCAGTGTCATCAGCCTCAGAGAAGTGCCCTTGTCTATGCTGATGTTCCCAGGCCAACCTCAAACCTCTCTGCCAGGCCTGTGAAGGATGGCAGCTGCCCACACCCTAGGACCGCAGCTGATCCCTCCCCAGGACTGGAGCCGCCCCCCACCCCCACCCCGGGTTGTAGCTGTCTGCTCCTTGGGGCTGCCTCCTGGCTCCATACCTGATGAGCGGCTGCCGCAGAGACACCAGAGCAGCATGGATGGTCACAGAGATCACAGACAGGTGGAAATAATCAAACATGACCGGCACCTGGTGGTGCAGCCCATTCCGCGGATGGAAGTGCAGGCCAAGAGTACGGCTGCTGATCACAGGTGCCCCAGCCACATCCCTCAACCTGGAAGGCAAAGCAACAAGGTCAGGTGAGTGATGGTGGCCGGCCTGCTTCCTGCAGGCAAGTCTGAGTCACAGCCTGTCCTGGGCCAAGCACTGTGCATACATCGTCTTATCCAATCCTGCAGATACTCTGCCTGGTAGAAATCATTATTACCATGCTTGACAGATAAAGAAATCTAGGCTCAGAAAGAGAAAGAACTCACTACCTATCACACAGTAGCTACGTGGCACATCTATGACTCCCACTCTGCCGTCACTGACACAAGCCCACGTGTCAGTGATGAATAACATGCCCAGACTCATCTCAATACTGAGTCCTTGTGCTTTCCTCTCCTCGACTTCTCTCCTACCCCCCCAGATGTCCACATACCCAGTGCTGCCTTGACTGTGTGAATCCATGAGATTCCTACCTCTTCAGGACAGGGACTATGCCTAATTCATCCTTATAGCCCCAACACCCAGCCTAGCATCTGGCATGCCACAGAAGCCAGTTAGATATTTACTTATGAAAATGAACGGTGTACTGATGAATGAACAGCTCCGAGAGCCCAGGGGTGTGACCAGTTTCATCAAGGACTGCCCCACTGCTGCCTCAGCATTTTATAATTGGTACGTGTCTTGCTGCTAAGAGATAAACTAACTTGCAGGCAAGATCCAACAGTGTCTTTTGTTATAAAAATGAGACTGATTCTTATCTGGATAAAAGCCAACCATGTTAGCTCTCAGGAGGACCCAGCTCTAATCTTTCAAGTTGAGTCTCTTGGGCTCTGTAAGTTTCTCTGAACCACAGCACATGGGGAACTGGGAAGGGGCAGCGGCCGTGAGCAGAGCTGGGAGAAGATGCTCCTCCTTCATAGATGAATCAGTGTAGCACAGAAAGAGCAAGGTGAAGGAAGCAGCTTCCACAGCCCAACCCAAGGGGCTTTGCTTCTTTGAAATTCTTGTTGCTTGCGTGCAAATGAACACCAAATAAAAGACCAACTGAATCATTGGAGCCCAGTGTGACTATAAATAGAATAGAATAATGGTCTTCTTCTATACCAGGAAGAAACCTGATTGGAGGGGGTAGAGAGTATGCCCTATGAGTCTCAGAAAGTCATTAATATTGATATGAATTTTAAATCTGGCATTGGTTTTTCGAGGCCTTACTATAAAATGAGCAAGGCTTTTTTCCCCCCTTAATCCGCATGACAATCCAATGAGATATTCACTAGTATTATTCTATTGATGGAAGAGAAAATAAAACCAACATGACATAATTAACTTGTTCAAAGTCACAAGGCAAAGCTGAAATGCTAGACCAAGTCTTTCTGGTTCCACAGTCAGTTCTGAGTTACTATTCAATACTGTTTTGAACTCATTCAGATACAGAGTCCCCCAAATCATGAAAATATCATCTAAATTAAAAAAAACATGAGGTTAAATACATCTCAGGAGAGCAAAGATAGCAAAACAAGAGTGAACGAAAATTTAAGCCACAGAGGTAGGAGAAAAGAATTAAGAATAATAGAGGTGATAATTCCTTCATGCTCTGAAATTAACATTATCTGGAATGGGATAAAACTTATATCCTGGAGGTAGAGGGAAGTGGTTTCTCAATTTAGAAAAGGTAACAAACTTGGTAGCATGAGAGGAGAATTCCTGGGTTCTTATAAAGAAACTAAGACAAAAAAAAAAAAAAATTAAATAGACAAAAAACACACAGAGAAAGAGCCTGGTATTTAACCTGGAGATGAAGATATGGAATAAAGAACATTCTTTATCTGAAGCACCACCCAGACTCAGAGTTTTTCTGGGTGGTTATAAGGAGTAAGAGCTCAACTGAAGAAAGGCTCACAAGAATGAAGGGCTCCCTGAAGCAAAGAGTTTCCTGATCAGCAGAACTGCTCAGAGAAAGAACAGACAATGATAAGAAGAACGTACAGTGATGCAAAGAAATGAGGTCTCCATCCCCAAGCAATCAGATGTCAATGCATCTTTAAAAGTACAAAGTACAAGTAGCTGGGACTACAGGCGCCCACCACAACGCCCAGCTATTTTTTGGTTGCAGCTGTCATTGTTGTTTGGGGGGCCCGGGCTGGATTCAAACCCGCCAGCTCAGGTGTATGTGGCTGGTGCTTTAGCCACTTAAGCCATAGGCACCAAGCCTTTTTCTTTCTTTCTTTTTTTTTTTTTTTGAGACAGAGTTTCACTTTGTCACCCTCTATAGAGTGCTGTGGCATCATAGCTCAGAGAAACCTCAAACTCTTGGCTCAAGCAATTTTCTTGCCTCAGCCTCCCAAGTAGCTGGGACTACAAGTGCCTGCCACAACACCCAGCTATTTTTATTTATTTATTTTTTTAGTAAATCATAGCTATGTACATTGATATGATCACGGGGCATCACACACTAATTTCACAGACCGGTTGACACATTTACATCACACTGGTTAACATAGCCTTCCTGGCAATTTCACAGTTATTATGTTTCGCTTGAGCCCAAGAGTTGGAGGTTGCTGTGAGTTGTGATGCTACAGCACTCTACCCAGGGCAACAGCTTGTGGCTCTGTCTCAAAAAAAAAAAAAAAAAAAAAAGGATATGCAAACCAGGCAGCCTGGTTAGAGTGTGTGCTCTTACCCAGAACAGGCCTCTTCTTATACAAAGAAGGAAATAGAGGCCACTTGGAATTCCACGAGTTAGCGAGAAGCACTTTTAACATATTATATTTCAAGAAACTAATATAAGACATCAGAGAATTTATTACCTTGTAGACCAAGGAAAAAGAGAGTTATTAAATACAATGTATTGTTACCAAAAACATTTATTAGTCATGTATTTACATTAAGCATTTATTAAAACATTTATTAGTTCTTTGCAAAAATAAATAAATAAATAAATAAATAAATAAAATAAAATAAAAGTGCCAAGTACAAAGGTGAGGTCCGACTAGCTCAGGGGTTCTCATCCTCTCACTTGAGGATAGGATTGTGACAATCCTATCTGCTTCACACCTTACCCAAAAGAGGCCGACTTCCTTTCCAATCTAAACTCAGATGCAAAGTCCCAGCCTCCATTCTGCTACTTCCCCTTGACCATGTGTCTTCCCCATGACCTGTGCCACTTCCTGGCACAACTGTAATAACCATAAATTGTCTCTGGACATGGTTACATGTTCCCAGGAAGCAGAAACTTCCCCCCGTCATTGAGAGCCTGGGCAAGAGGGGCTTCAAGAGCTTTTATGGTAGTGCCAAAGAAGATGAAATACCTAGGAATGAATTTATCTAACAAAGGACATGAAAGATCTCTATAATGAGAATTACGAAACCCTGAGAAAAGAAATAGCTGAAGATGTTAACAAATGGAAAAACATACCATGCTCATGGCTGAGAAGAATCAACATTGTTAAAATGTCCATCCTACCCAAAGCAATCTAGAGATTTAATGTAATCCCTCTCAAAGCACCAATGCCATACTTTAAAGATCTTGAAAAAATAGTACTTTGTTTTATATGGAATCAGAAAAAAAAAACTTAAATAGCCAATACATTACTTAGAAATAAAATAAAATCAGGAGGCATCCTGCTACCAGACTTTAGGTTATACTAGAAATCTATAGTGATCAAAACAGCCTGGTACCAGCACAAAAATAGAGATGTAGATATATGGAACAGAATACAGAATGTAGAGGTGAACCCAGCCACATATCATCATTTGATCTTTGATAAGCCTAACAGAAATATACACTAGGGAAAAGACTCCCTATTTAACACATGGTGCTGGGTGAACTGGCTGGCGACCTGTAGAAGACTGAAACTGGACACCCACCTTTCACTACTAACAAAAATTGATTCTCACTGGATAAAAGATTTAAACTTAAGACATGAAACTATAAAGGTACTATAAGAGAGTGCAGGGAAAACGCTTGAAGGTATTGGCCTGGGAAAATATTTTATGAGGAGGATTCCCTGGCAATTGAAGCAACACTAAAAATATATTACTGGGATCTGACGAAGCTAAAAAGCTTCTGCATAGCTAAGTGCACTGCAAGTAAAGCAAACAGCCTTCAGAATGGGAGAAGAATGTTGCAGTTCATGCTTCTGACAAAGGTCTGATAACTAGAATCCACAGAGAACTCAAACTAATCAATAAGAAAAGAATAAACAATCCCATTTCTTTGTGGGCAAGAGACTTGAACAGAAACTTCTCTAAAGATGACTGGTGAATGGCCAACAAAAACATCATCTTTAATCATCGCAGAAATGCAAATCAAAATGATGTTGAGATAGGACCTAACTTCAGTAACATCACAAAATCCCAAAACTATAGATGTTGCTGTGGATGTGGACAGAAGGAAACATTTCTACACTGCTTGTGGGATTGCAAACACTGTATAGCCTTTTTGGAAAGCAGTATGAAGAATTTTCAAGGACCTAAAAGTTGACTTAACATTTGATCCTGCAATTGTATTGCTAGGTATCTACCCAGATGAACAAAATTCATTTTACAAAAAATACATTTGCATCAAAATATGTATTGAAACCCAATTTATAATGCCAAGTCTTGGAAGCAGCCCAAGTGCCCATCAACACATGAATGGATTAACTAATTGTGGTATGTGTACAACATGGAATACTATGCAGCCATAAAAAATGGAGACTTTACATCTTTTATGTTTACCTGGATGGAGCTGGAACATATTCTTCTGAGTAAAGTATCTCAAGAATGGAAAAAAAAAAAGTATCCAATGTACTCAGAACTATTATGAAACCAATATAGAATCAATTTCACATTCATATGAATGGTAAAATACAAATATAGTCCAGAAAGAAGGAGGGGAAAGGAGGGGGAGGGTAGGGGAGGGGAAAGGTAGGGTGAGTAGAGGGGGGGTATTTGGTGAGATTTCACCTAATGTGCACAATGCAAGGGCACATTTCAAAATAACTAGAGTATATTAGAAATGTCTTACCACAAAAAATAAGTGAGGTGATGGTTACGTTAACTAGTATGACTTAAGCATTCCACATTGCATATCAAATCATCACATTGTACTCCATAAGTGCATTCAGTTATGATTTAACAAAAATTAAATTTAAAGAAAAAGGCCAGCATCCCTGAAATAGGATGCTGTGCTTCCACATTTTGCTCCTGATCAGGCCCGCTGAAGCTATGGAAGCCAGCTGATGTAGTCATGTTTCACAGCCTAATGTCTACCCCCAGGATATACTACAGACACCATACCATCCTTAAACCCAATTTATAAAAATGAAAAAATATGGCATTTTCAATTTTCCCAGGCTCTCACTTCTTCCTGCTCCTCTTAGCTAATCTTATACTTCATGAAAACCTCCTGCTCAAATTGTTATTAAGTGCTTTATATTATAGAAAGGAAGTGGTGCATTGAGGACTGGCCTCCCCAGCATCCAGGAAGCCATAAGTGCAGGAAAACATTTATTCAACAGGTCATGAACTTGGCCTGCTACACCCTTTGTCTCTCTTCATCTTTGTAACAAACCTAGGAGGTCTGTATTCTATGATGATGCCCATTTCTAACAGAGGAAGATGGAGTTTTTCTTCCCTGAATCTTAAGCCAAATGAAGTTTTCAGACAAGCTTTCCCTGTGTCCCCTAGGACTGAGAGGACATAGGTCCTGGGCAGACTCACCCTGCAGAGGCCAGCAGGAGAGAAGCCAAAGGTGGCTAGAGTTGGCCTAAAGAAGAGCAAGCAGCCCTGCCCAAGGGGTCTCCCCACAAATGTGGGATGTGGGTTAAAGTGCTCGCATCTGGGTCACATGTGGGTTCCTTAGAGAAGTACATGTCCCAAATAGCTTCCTGCCAGGAATAAGTCACACAGCCAAGAGGGGAATTATTATATCAGAGAACTACAGGGAGGGGGCCAGTAAGGGTCAGAGGGGCTTCCTAATAGCCGTACCTACATGGATTCAAAGCATATTCCAAGGCAATTCAGTGTCTACTACAGGAAGGCTCCTGCTCATTCATGAAGCCCTGGTTCCCCACTCCCCCACCCCCGTCTCCCCTCTCCTCATTGTGCCTGACCCCGTAAGGTCCACAAACTGCAGAGGGGGACAGTAGGAGCAGGATGTGACGTCCCCACCATGCCCGGTTTCTGCCCTGGGAGTTTCCTACCCTGGAACAGCCTGGCCTGGAAGTGGGGTGGACAAACTGAAAGAAGCTAAACATTGAATGAGAGGTTAGAGCTTTGACATTATGCTTGACTGGACTTATAATACTTAAGAAAAGGAGAATTTACCTGAAAGAACCTGGAAAGGCTTAGTGGCATGAGAGTTCACTGCAGGGTGGGGTGACCCTTGATTTGATTTTAAATCAAATCTCCTTTTATTTAAAAGGGGCTTTGAGGTTTGCAGCCCACAGGGTCATGAATCTAAACCCCCGATTAAGACCACATTGAAACTGCATTCTTTTGGCTTAAGGTTCATGGGAGAAAAACTCCATCTTCCTCTGTTAGAAGGATCTCAGCACACCCAGCCACTCTCTGGGAACCAGTCCTCACTTCTGCTCTCCTCAGCCTCTTAAGCAAAGTATCAGACCTGGAAGCTGCCAGCTAATAAACCTAGGAAGTCAGGTGCTTTCTGTGTCTACAGCATTTGTGCTACCTGCCTGAAATGCACGCAATCTGAAATGACCCTGCGGTCACTCTGAGCCTGCATCCTGGGCAAGGGACCTCACAGTTCATCATCTGTGGGGCATTCTGAGGGCCATGAGGATACCCCAGGAGCAAGGACAGATGGGGGGCATTGTGCCGGCACCATTCAAGGGTTTCTATGACACTCACTGCTGTTCACTGTCTGTAAAGTGCAGGTCCACCTTGAGCTGAAAATCAACTTCACTCAGTGCGTCTTCCACCTGCAAGAGAAACAAAATCCCAGGAGTATCAGGAGTCAGATCCTGTAGATATGAAATATTTAGCTGGTCTATCTCCCAAAGTATAAAAGCAGTATCTCATCAGAAGTTAATGCTATTTATGCTGAAAGCAGAATATCCACATATATCTCCATGAAGTTCTGGATGAACAGGTTACATTACACAGAAAACAGACCGGAGTGGGAAGAACCAATTGGCAAAAAAGTCTAAACAAGTCTCCTTATTGCAGGACTCTCCTTTTGAGAGTGTAATTTCCCTACATGTACTTGTTCTAGAGCAGTGGTTCTCAACCTTCCTAATGCCGTGACCCTTTAATACAGTTCCTCATGTTGTGGTGACCCCCAACCATAAAATTATTTTTGTTGCTACTTCATAACTGTAATTTTGCTACTGTTATGATCGTATAATGTAAATATCTGATATGCAGGATGTATTTAGGCAACCCCTGTGAAAAGGTCATTCGACCCCCAAAGGGATCATGACCTACACTGAGAACCACTGGTCTAGAGTCTGGTTTGGGGCAGGAGTAGAGTCCCAAAGAGTTCTGCAGCACTTGCTTTGGGAGGATGGAACAATGACTCCCAGTTGAACCCCACCTGGCTCGTGATGAGACAGAGGTGGAGATGCTGTGATCACTAACCCTTAAGCCACTGCCGAGGGCAGGCATCATCTTCCACGGATACGAGGAAGAAACTGGAGCTCAGGACAGTTGTTACCGCTCAGGACGTTTCAACTACATGGAAAGCAGTTCTTTCAATTTCGTCTTGAGACCCATTGCATTTATAATCATTTACACTTGAAGACACTTTAGCATTTCACCTGTTGTCCATAGCTGCTTTTACCTTTAGCTTTAAAAAACTACTTTTTAACATAGAAAATTATGTTCCTCCTGCCAACTTCTCAAATACCCCTAAAAGATGGTATCCCTTTTTCTTCTTTTCTCACAAAACAATATCTTCTCCACCTCCAGGGGGACCTGCTTGCTAAATACCTCATCTTACCACCACCTGTATGTGCTCCGTGGGGTGACCCAGCATCGGCGCTGATAGGACTTTGCCTCCTCCCCACTCCAGGCTGGACGCAGCCCCTCTCCCCTGCAACCGTGAACACCTGCTTCTTGCTATCTCAACATTTAACACTTCTTACTACAATCGTAGTATTTTTTCAGCTTTATAACCTGGAAGCCCGTGAGCCAAGTATTTTCTGCAGACACATTTTGTTTAGTCCCCATGGTATTTTTGAAAATGTTTTGAACAAGTAGCAACCATTTAAAATTCAGGCAGTTTCACATTTTTATTACACGTTTTCTGCTTCTGAAAAAAAAAAAAAAAAATCCTGGATCTGGTAATGCTGGGCTGGCATGTGGAAGCTCTGTGTGGATCAGGTAATTGCTCTTGCATTTACTCCTGGTTCACTGCAGTCATTGACAATACCCATCTGGCCCGCTGCTAAAACCTCCTAGCTATTTTCTTGCCTGGTGGCCCAGTGATCTGTACATCATTAAGGGAGAGACTAGTCTTAACTCCTTCTGGGTCCCCTGCTCCAGGAATAGTGCCTGCTACCTAGAAAATATTGATGCATCTTTGAAGAATAAAGGAAGCTCTGCTCTATCCCCTACCTTCTTTGTTTTTGCTTCTTTGCAAGAATATCCTCATCCTGCAGGGAAAGATTTTATCCAGAGGACTCTTCAGAAATGTCTTCCTGGTTAAGCATAATTTAGGCAGAGACATATGGATGAAATTTATCTTTACGTCTCCAGGGTTTAAAATTTTTTGTTAAAAAAAAAAAAAAAAGCACTTAAATGTTAACATTTTGCTGAATCCAAGTGCTATAAATAAGTTCCTCTCCTAGGTTTGTTTTGCATAATCATGAACCTTGCTTCAAATACACAAGGAAAGCAATACAGTCTCCTGCCACCCGTTCCTTGGAAGTGAGACTGGCAAAGTCAGTCCTCCCCACCACCTTCTGAGCACACATTTGCCTCAGTAATAAAAATTCACTGTCAGCTCCAGTTTTAAACTTGCTGTAATTCCTTAGAAACTAGGAGATAAATCAATGGCCCGGGTAAGCAGTGCCTAAATTGAGCCTGGCTATGACTTCAGGATGCCTCAATGAATCTTATTTGCAAGATACATCAGAATGAAGTCACTGCCTTTTCCTACCATGTATCATATGGATGGCTGCTGCCTTCCTGCCTTCTCCAAACACACAATCATGTGTGCATGCACACACACACACACACACACACACGTGCACACACACACACACACACACAGGGTCAAGCGTAATCCGTGCTTTCTTTTACTCTGCCTAGTCTGCATTAAGGCTATCATCTCCCTTCAAGGGCTATTTTCCCACCAACAGGAAGCAGTTTTAAATAACTGTAAAAATAATAAAAGAAGCTAATATTTATGAAAGAGTTCTTATATGGTTGGCAATCAACTATCACAAGACACATCCTATCTTATTTAATGTGCAAACAATTATGAGTCAAGAAATATTGTTTATAGCTCATGCCCGTAGCTCAGTGATTGGGGCACGGGCCACATACACTGGGGCTGTCAGGTTCCAACCCAGCCCGGGCCTGCTAAACAACAATGACAACTACAACAACAATTAAAAAAAAAAAAAAAATAGCTGGGCATTGTGACAGGCACCTGCAGTCGCAGCTACTCGGGAGGCTGAGGCAAGCAAGAAGATGGTTATGTTAATTAGTTACATGTAAGCATTCCACATTGTACATCAAATCAGCACATTGTACCCCATAAACGCATTAATGTACATGGTTATGATTTAATAAAGAAATAAAAAAAGAGAGAGAATCACTTCAGCCCAAGAGTATGAGGCTGCTGTGAGCTGTGATGCTACAGCCCTCTGCTGAAGGTGACAGAGTAAGACTGTGTCTCAAAAAGAAAAAAAAAGAAATACTGTTTACAAATGGGGAAACTGAGGCTTAGTATGGTGAAGTCACTTTCCCAAACACAACTAGTTAGTGAGCCACATATCCTACTGACGGGTACTGTCATGGGCTCCACTCCTTCAGCCTTCTCCAGGACGGTCAAGTCTGTGTTCTAAGCTGCACATTCTCTCACTAGTTGGTTTTCCTTTGCTCACAAAACTGACTCCCGTTTTCTCCCCCCTTCTTAACTTCTCTCCTGAGCTTAGTCGCAGCCTGGTGACAAGGCAGGCAGCTTTTGAAGATGACCTATATCCGTGTAAGTCCCAGTTTTACCACTTAGTATCTGTGTGACCTTGGTCCTGTTAATCTGTTCATTTCCTTATCTGTAAAGTGGGAGTAAAATGGTTTTCTTCCTCCACACTATTGCTGTGTGTGAGCTAAATAAGAAAATGTGCGCTAAGAGCTTCGTTCACGCAAATCTCAATAAATGCTACTTATTACTGTTGTCATTATTTTTGGTTTATGCTGGCTCCTGGCACACAAAGCATCCCTTCTTCCACCAAATCCACATGGGGGTCCTGAATACTGGGAAAAACCCGGACTTTATAATCAGATTGTCACTGTTTAGACTGCAGCCCTACCAATTCCTGGTGGTATAACTTTGGAAAAGAACTTTTCTAAATCTCTGCATCCTCATCTGTAAAACAGGAATAATGAAACACCTCATAATGCTGGCGCGGGGATTCAATGGGATATTCTAGACCCAGAGCTCAGCACGCTGCCTGCCACGCTGCACACACCTGATACACGGAAGATGCTAGTAGTATTAAGCTCACTGCAATTGTCATTATACGGCCCCTTGAATTCCCATCACTCCCTAATAGAAAGGTTTCCTCTTCCATCTGCACTTGACTATCAGCAGTGACTCCAAGCCAATTTCATGCTCAGATCTTAAAGTCAACTTCCCTGGAACTGTCTTCTCTACACGTCCTCCACCTCCCATGCTTGACCTGGACCCAGGTCTAAGAGCTGCACTGGGTGCCATGCGCAGCCTTTGACACAAAAGGGTGGACCTTTGTGTCACCAAGTCTGCCTTTGTCACCCTTTTGGTGCACACCGTCCTGGGTCACACAGCTACCCCTGCCACGGTGCTCACCAGCAGAAACCACGTCTACACTTTGGTCCCCCATTGCTCACATTTTTGCAGACTGAGCTTTCTAAATCCCAGCTCTTCTCCTTCAGAATCTGAAAGGAGCCGCCTACCTTCGGAGCGAGGTGGACTGTGGGCTCTGAGAGGGTCTCGGTGGTGCCTCCGACCAGGTCCTCCACCTTCCTTCCCAGCTCTGTGTCTGTCCTCTGCCTGTCCCACTGGCAATGACACTTTCCTCCCCAAACCCACCCTCTGCTTTTCTGCTTCATGCTGTCCTGTCTCAGGAGCTCTTAACTACTTCCCACGGAAGTCTTTCCACAGCCTACTGTCAAAACTCTGAATCAAGCCCCCTGAACAAATACCCGCCCTTCAAATCACTAGGCTGGGGAGGAGGGTCATAAATCTGCATTCTGTACAAGCACTGCCAGGGGGCTGGGAAGCAGGTGTGCCAAGAAGTCACCCTCTGGGAAATGCTTTTCCTTTTTAAGCCTAGGAAGATGCAACCTTGATTCCCAACTGTTTGTTTTGTTTTTAATACATATTATGTTCCCGTTCTTCCTCCGAGTGCTAAGCATCTTCTTGTTAATAACTGTATCTTCATCTCCGCCGTGGCTGCTGTGAGCTTAGCACGAACTGTGTGGCCGCCAAGAGTAAAGGCACAGAGAAAGCTTAACCTGGGCTTTATTTTCGTTTTTCTGTCCTTCCATCCATATGTCTCTGCCTGTAAACACACTGCTATTTTTTTTTATTGTTAGTGTTATATAAGCTTTTTAAGGCTTCTAAAATCTTTTGTGGGGTTAACAGAGCCTATACCCACCCTAACTCCATACCTATTCTTCGTTACTAAAACACCCTATAGCGTGCCTTAGCCTGGGGTTAGTACTGTCCATGGTCACCCCTTGCGCTCATCTGTGACCTCACTGCATGAAATAAACCTCCAAGCCTCAATTTCCCATAGCACGTGGAAAAGTGCCATGGATGGACAGGAACTTCATGAATGCCCACTGTCCTCACAGTGTCTTTGTGAGTTCATGGACCTATCTCCTGGCCACCTGGCCATAAGGGCCACTTTGGTTGTCATAAGCAGAAGGATGTTAACTAGAAAAGAGCTGATGTATTCACTGCAAATGCACAGTCTTTATAGACCTATCCAATTAATTTGAATTATCACTGATTTGGAAATGACTATTTGCTGCCACATGGATCACCCCAGCACAGTAATAAATTATTAGCTGATAGAGATAAAAAAATGTGACATGCAGAAGTCAACATCCAGTGTGAGACACACACACACTCCCCCCCAACCTCAGAACTAACACTCCCCTCCCTGCCCAACCTCAGAACCAAGGCTGGCTACAAGCTCAGAGCAGCTGAAGTTGAGCATTGGGAAAGGTCAGACTCAAAAGGCTTTAAACTCTTAAGGATAGGAGCAAGGCTCTGACAGACTAAGGCAGAATGATGGTCAGGATAGCTCAGTAGTGCCCCAACTGGCCTCCACCGTGTCTCTGTCACAGCCACTCTGCCAAGGTGGCTCTGTGGGGTCAACATGCCAAGGACAATGGCCCATATGAAACAGAGTGTGGTTCTCTTATATGGGGAAGCTGCCCCCAAGTGCAGCCTCACTGAGAGCTTATTAACATTCAAGGCAGAGTGAGGGAATCTTTTCCTAAAGTAATGTAACAATTGTGGTCTAGGAAGGAAATGGAGGATACGCTCAAAATGGGGCAACCGAGTACGGTTCATCAAAGGGATGACTCGAAAGGCATGGGGAGGACGTAGGGAGAGTGGCAGATGATGGTTTAGCGCCTCCGGATTAGAGGCGTGACTTCCCCCCCACCCTAGGCCTGGAGAGCTGAGCAGAGCGAGCGGCATTCAGAACCGAGGAGAGCAAGGCACAGCTTGGCCCAGACTGGAGCTGGGGCCTTTGGGAGGAGGAGCGAGCAAGTGGCAAGCTGGCAAACACTTAACAACTGGCTCCCAGGAAGAAAATTAAACCAGACACTGATCTGGAGCACTGCCACTTTTAGTGGTACAAATGTTTCTATCACAATTGATTTCAAGCTGCCACTGTGGCATCACTAAATATCGTCCGTGGCAGCCTCCGGCACACCAGCCCTGTATGACCCAGCCCGGAAGGAGCCTGCAGTGTCACCCTGGGCCCATCCTCCTCCCAGGCCGCTGCAGAACCTCTCCTGGGCAGAAACCATATGGAAACCAAGGGCAGATGCACTGAGGAGCAGGGCCCGTGGTCAGTCTCCAGGGGCACAAAGCACATGGAAAGTGGGGACAGGACTGGACAAGCTCCACAGCTAGCCTTTTTAATTTTAATTACAGAGAAGCATGTGCAGTCACTTTGGTGGCCTAAGGAAGACTCAGATCAGATTAACTGCAGGCTCTGCTGAGTGGGGTAAGTGTTCCTTGCTGTATATAGGAGGCAGCTGTGGTCTGGGTATGATTCAGAGTCAGGGCTGGGTGCCACCAGACAAGGCACACTGGGCATGTTCATTGCTAATTGGAAAGAAGAGGTTGCAAAGGTGCTAAAGTGAAGGGATTCTGAATTATTAATGACACAACTAAGACATTCATTCATCCTTTGTCCAACTATCTGCAATATAGTTCCATGGCTACCAGGGCTCTGGAGATGCAGAGAGGTGCAACTCCAGGCCCCAGAAGCATGCAGACTGCTAAGGGGATGATGAAATTGTAAAATCCACTTGTGCCCTTTCACCTTTCTGACATAATAAACAGCTTTCCACTCCCTGAGAATAAGCTCTAGATCCCCTACCCTGCCCACAATGCTGCGTCTGCCCTCCCGCCTCTCAGTCTCACCTCCTCTCCCCTCGCCCACTGTGAAGTCACCTTGGCCTCACTTCTCTTCCTGGAATGTCACCCCGCAGGGCTTCTGTCTGCCCTGTACCCTCCTCCAGCAATGCCATCTCCCTGAGCTCTGGAGCACCTGGCTCTTCCTCAGCACTGGGGTCTCACGGCCTCTCCTATCCACCACTTTTCCTCCAGAGAATAATTCCCTGTGTGTGAATGTTGTGTTGAAGGCTGTATCGTGCCCTTGACAATCTCATTATCTGAGTGTCTGTCATGAGACAACAGGCGGTCTTGCTCAGTGGGACCATCTGCAGACTCCCTCCCTGGGGTCAGCTATAGCTATAGAAGTTTGGGGTACAAACTTCTCTCTCATCTCACAAGAGTACCTCACAGACTTGAGAGCTGAGAGTGGTGCTGGGAGAAGGTGCGGTGGTAGCACAGATGTGTCTGGTTTGTTTGATATAAGCCCCCAAACACCAGGTGGTATTTTCTTGTTCACTATTTGGTTAGCAGCACATGGTAGGTGCTTAAAGGATGCTTGATACAGCTTTGATGGATGGATGGATGTGTAAGGAAGGGCTGACAGCTTTTCAGTTTTAGAAATATAGGGAAATTTGGTCACTCCCTAGATCATAAAAGATTTGAATAAAAGCTATGAGGCATGAGGGGAGAAAGTTATTAGATGCCCAGTAGGAGTCGCCAGGCACTCCCAGGAGACGTGAGAGTAGGAGGCTCCAGATAGATCCTCCTACAATAGAAACACTCTTCCACATCAATCCAAAGGTATCGCAGCAGGAATCGCCAGCTGTAATGTGACAGCAGAGACTCGAGGTGAGGAGAAGGACCTACAGGACTTTGGGCTTCACTATTCCCTTGAAATGTGTTGATGTGATGTAAAGGCCATCTTCAATCAAGCGTCCAGGAAGAGGAACAAAGCCTCTGGGCTCCTGGGCTTGTGCTAACGCAGTTCCCCGTCACGAGCTGCTCTTCCTCACGCTGACAGATGCACGGTATGTGCATCTGAAAGCCAGCTCCTTGGTGGAATCAGCAAGGACAACCCCAACAGAGCCTATTTACCCATCCTTGGTGTCCTTTTATTTAACTTGTACAGTCAGTCGGCAGAGTGCACATCATCCCCCGGGGCCTTCTCTATGCGCCTGTTTTCCTGCTGAACTATCAACCCTTTCAAGGCAGAGGGCCTACGGCCTTCCTCAGCTCCATCCAAGGGCCCAGACAGAGCCCGACAAAAGGCAGATCCTCCCTAAACACCTGCTGACAGAGTCCCTGAACAGATGAGCAAATGAGTGAGGAGTGGGGAGGGAAAGACTAAATTAGTCGGTGGAGGCTACATGGGACGGGCAAGCACATGAATGAAACCATGGTGGGGGATGAATATATAAGTAAGTGCATAGTGTTCTTTTCTTTTCTTTCTTTCTTTCTTTTTTTTTTTTTGTTAAGAGACAGAGTCTCACTTTCTTGCCCTCAGTAGAGTGTCATGGCATCACAGCTCACAGCAACCTCCGGCTCTTGGGCTTAGGTGATTCTCTTGCCTAAGCCTCCTGAATAGCTGGGACGACAGGCACTCACTACAACGCAGGGCTAATTTTTTGTTGTTGTTGTTGTTGCAGTTTGGCTGGGGTGGGGTTCAAACCCGCCACCCTTGGTATATGGGTCCGGCACCCTACTCACTGAGCCACAGACGCCGCCTAAGTGCACAATGTTCTAAAGTCACAGATTCCTATCTGACATCTCTCTGAGTAAATCTATAGCTTCTCCTTCCTTTGCCATTTGCGTAGTAATGACCAGGAATAGCCTAGTGTGGCTGGCAGTAGGTTCAAGACTTACCCTTTCACCATCCAAGAGCAAATGAGCCTGGAAGATCACGGCATCATTTATGAGCACCTCTTCATTCCGGTACAAGATCTGAAAGACTCGGCTGTGCATGGTGCCCTCGTGGACACAGGCTGAATGCAGGCTGCTGCTCTCTGCAAAACAAGAATCCGTAGGGGCTCATGAGCTCCAAGTCCTTCCTGTACTGTCAGATATCTGCCTGCTCCTGGGAAGTAAAGGCACCAAACTGCCTTCCAATATCCAAGGCTTAAAATCACAGAGAAAGGAGCCCCCAGCATATAAAGGTCTCTGTTCATTGACTTGGGCTAATATGGCAGAATTATCTTATTTAATCCTGTACAAGCAACATAACCTTGCCTAAGGAGCTTGCCAGGCTGTTGGCAATACTCCTTAGCTGGAACTTAGTGCCTATTTCTTTATTCACCTGTCCATATGTCCCGTCCTCCACAAAGTGGTACATATCCCCCTTATCTGGAAACAACGAGAAGAACAGGGAGTAAGGAACAGAATCCACCCTTCCTTCTACAAGGAGAGGGAGTAAGGAACAGAATCCACCCTTCCTTCTACAAGGAGAGGGAGTAAGGAACAGAATCCACCCTTCCTTCTACAAGGAGAGGGACTAAGGAACAGAATCCACCCTTGCTTCTACAAGGACAGGGAGTAAGGAACAGAATCCACCCTTCCTTCTACAAGGACAGGGAGTAAGGAACAGAATCCACCCTTCCTTCTACAAGAAGAGGGAGTAAGGAACAGAATCCACCCTTCCTTCTACAAGGACAGGGAGTAAGGAAAAGAATCCACCCTTCCTTCTACAAGGAGAGGGACTAAGGAACAGAATCCACCCTTCCTTCTACAAGGACAGGGAGTAAGGAACAGAATCCACCCTTCCTTCTACAAGGACAGGGACTAAGGAACAGAATCCACCCTTCCTTCTACAAGGACAGGGAGTAAGGAACAGAATCCACCTTTCCCTCTATAAAGACTTCCTAGTGCCCATAGAATCTCTCTCTCCTGAAAGATGATGTTTGCACATCCTGTATGTCATGAAGAACATTCTGTCTCGAGGTTTACCCAAATGTGCTAATCCAAATTGAGCTGTATGTCAAGTTTTGTAAGGGACTTGTTTAGCTTGTAACCTCTAATGGATTCTGAACTTACAATAATCCCTAAACACTGTTTCAAAGTGACATTAGATTTCAGGAAGACAAATCTATCTGAAGAGGTTGAGATCTGAGTTCACTGATCAGGGTTATTGTGGGAAACAAGTGGGGAAAGTCCTCCAAACCCTTCAACACATGATCTGTGCAGCTGGAAAATTATAGATGTGTTTTGGCGGGAATGGTATTTATATTCATTTATGAATACTCTTTTATTTATTTGAGTAACATAAGGAAATTCTTACCTATCCACAATAACAACCAACCATGGGGCACTGTGGAGCCTCCGAGGGGCCTTTCAATTGTGTCATTTTCCTTAACCCTCATGACAAAGGTAAGGCCCTAAGGCAAGTCTTACTAGGATGGAGAGACCCAGGCTCAAAGGAGAAGAAGGTTACTTGACACATCCTTGTTATGAATTGAATGCTTAGGTCTCCAAAAATTCATGTGCTAAAATCCAATCACCAATGGGATGGTGTTTGGTGGCATGGCCCTAGGGAGGTGATTTAGAGTCCTCATAAGTTGAGGTCAGTGTCTTTGCAAGGTTCTGGAGAGCTCACCCTGTCGTCCCTTACATCATGTGAGGATTCAGTGAGAAGACTTGTCAGTCTCCAAACCTAGAAAAGGTCTTAACCAGAAAGTGACCACACTTCACCTTGACCTCAGACTTTCAACTACTAGAACTGTGAAATGTTTCTGCTGTCTCTGAGCACCCAGATGATGATGCTGTTACAGCAGCCTGCTTTGGGAGCCTGCTATACAATGAGGCACTCTGCAAATTCATCCTCATGAATCTCTATTTAATAACAGAGAAAATGAAGTCTCAGGTGAATGAATAAATGCATTATTCCCTAGCAAAGGGTGGAGAAAGCAGTGAAGAAAGAATTCAATAGCTTGATTGAAAAGGATGCCAAGAAAATAAGAAAAATCAGTCCAGCCAGCAAAGAAAAACTGCAGAAATACTTTGTATACTGACTCTTGATGGCTTAATGAGTCCCTTGGAAACAGGGCACAGGATCAACATCACCTCCCCATGCACAGTGACAGCTATGCCAACACCCACCTTGTAATGACAGGGAAGGGAACACAAAACATGCAAAATCACACGTCGTTTCTAAGGTGGCTCATATGTGGCCTCATTAATTTGTACCTCGTCATAAAGGAAATAAAATCATTGGGCTAATGTAGCCCTATTCAGTCTTGTTAAGATTCAAATTGATGTGGCTTTTAAATAGAAATGTGTAAAGATGTCTCTACCCCAGCCATTTCTCTATCACTGTCAAGGCCTCGTTGATCTAAAGCCAGACTGTCGACGTGGCATAGAATGGATGGATGGGGTAACTACTCTGAAGGTCAGAGCTGCACTGCGCCGTCTGCATCCAGGAGGGACAGCAGGCAAAACCGTTCAATCACTTGCCTTCCTGGACAAGTGACATCACCTCTTGTAACAGCAGCTTTCCTTGTGAAAAATGGGCATATCCACACTGACCTTCTGGAATGGCTGTGGACATAAAGAGGATGAAGTAGATCTTGAGCCTAAGACCCGTCACACAAGACACAGTACAGCGACTTTTCAATTGTGTTTAGACATAAGGTTCTGAGCACTTCCTGTTGGATACTTTTCCACTGGCCACATTTTTGTGGAAGATTAAACTCCCCTGAATCTGAGCAGGTCAGCAAACTGGACCACAGGGCTTAACTGGGTATTTACTAAAAATTGCCAAATCCCAAGATGCCCCATTAAGCTGAAGAAGAAACATTTCTCACACACTGGAGGACTTTCTGGGTCATTTTCTCTGCACTGTAGAATAGGGAATATAACAGGTGTCTTTCAACAAGAGGAGGTTCACTGAACGTGGGGCAGGTTCTAGGATTGTGGAGATCTTCAAGGCAGCACTCACCTGCCCTGTTCCCACTGGGACCCTCCCCTCTTCAACAACAACCCACATTTGGATGCTTGCCTGTTCCTGAGGCTCTGGGCACCCAGAAAAGACAAAAGTCCACCCTCCCTCCACCCTCGAGATCTGACGTGTAGTTAGGATGGTGCCGTTTCTGAGCTGTAGGGTAGAGTCACTATTTTTTTTTTTTTCTGGGTGTTTCTAATTATTTGGCAACCAGATTTCCAAACGAGTGGTCCAATAACTACAGCAGGAGCATTCAACCTGTAGCCTGTGGGCCACATGATGATTTTGAGAACATTTCTTCTTTTTTTAGAGACAGAATCTCACTATGTTGCCCTTGGTAGAGTGCCGTGGCATCACAGCTCACAACAACCTCCAACTCTGGGGCTTAAGCGATTCTCCTGCCTCAGCCTCCCAAGCAGCTGGGACTACAGGCTCCCGCCACAATGGCTATTTTTTTGTTGCAATTGTCATTGTTGTTTAGCTGGCCTGGGCTGGGTTCAAACCTGCCACCCTCGGTGTATGTGGTTGGCACCATAACCACTGTGCTATAGGTGTGAGCCTTGTGAGGATTTCTTTTTCTTTTCTTTTCTTTTTTTTTTTTTTTTTGCTAACTTGTAGTATTGACTATCACAAAGAGTATGCATGGACCTTTATTTTGCTAATCGGCGTGCCTTAGTGTTTGTGTATTTAATGTCTGGCCTCAGACAACCCCTATTCTTCCAAGGTGTCAGAGAAAAACAAGGTTGGACACTATGGACGAGAGTCCTCCCCAGTCTACCTTTTTATTTACGTGTGTAAGGTTGGCCATGTATAACGGGGGGTGGAACTTTAAGGGGGAAAAAGACAGATGGAAAGAATATGGGGGAAGAAGAGGAGAGAATGGAAAGAAAAAAAAAAACAAAAGCGGAGGGAATTGAGAGAAAGACTGGGGAAGGAGAAAGGGGAGGAGCTCGTCCGGGCCTCCCCTCACGCAGGGTGTGTTTCCAACAGTTTAACCCAGAATCTCAGGCCAGAGGGCAAGAGAATGAAAAGCTTTTAGGTTTTCTATTTCTTCTGCCCCCTGAAGTGAGTGATATTATTACTTTTCGTGTCTATATACCTTTGAATGTTTAAAACTGAAACAATGATGTTCCCTCTGCTGAGAGCTACCGCCAGCCCCAGGGGTCCTGGGAGATGACTGTAAAGTGTGGGTGCTGGTGCCCCGCCAGAGACCCTGGGCCTGTGCCCAAGCCAATGGCACATTACGTACATTTCTTAGGGGACTAACCCCTAATCCCATTCCACGAACATCGCCATGGCTCTGCCTACATGGAGAAGCTCCCCCCAAAATCGGGTTTGTACAATGTTGTTGAAACTCCAGAAGACACTCTCTGCAACTCCAAGGCCCGAAGCCAGTGGGGTGAGGTCTGGGGTATTTGAAACTAAAATACTGAGAATACATTACTGAATTTCTTTAAATCCTGGCTACATTCTTAGATTTAGAGAAAAGACCAGTTAGACTATGAGTTCTTCAAAGTCACAATCTTGCATTTCATATGGTTTAGGACAGAATTTCCTTCAGTAAGAAAAACGTGAGTCCTAAGCTCATGCCACCACTCTGTGGCTGTGTGGCCTTGGGCAGGCTGGTGAATCTGAGCTGGAATGACGCAAAAATCATTCCCTAACGTCCATACTGAATGTGAGGCTTACGTAGGGGGGTGAGTAAATAGGTATGCTCTTATCTGCAAAATTCTCAACACTAAAGCAGATTTTCTCATAAGTTGATATGATAATAACTAAGTTGATTTTCTGATCTTTTCTAGGAACAAGAGGGATAGAAAGTCACCTTAAAGCCAAACTTTATTATTTATTTCCAAACATTTCAAGGAATAGGCAAAAGGCAGAACCACCTAGAAAAAGACATTCACTGGTTTTCCAGAAAATGACCAGAATGGTGTCCTGGGTGTGCACATGTTGGCTGTCTTGGTGGGGCCAGTGCGTACACGGCTAGGGTGGAGAGGTAGGTATAGTGTGACTTCCTGTGACACCACCAAGGTTGACACCCCATCACTGATGCGTGAGCAAAACAATTTAAATAGCAAAAGGGAACTCCAGGAAAGAAGGTACTAGTCCGGATGACTCTGAGTTTGAAAGTTAGAGAGATTGTTGGACTGGAACAGACCTTTTCCATCCAAGGTGGAACTGGTATATCGACTGGATTGGTAAGGACAACCTGCCCCAGAAATAGTAGTGCCTTGAGGAAAGTTAGAGCCCAGAATGGTGACATGGGATGTTTCTAAATGTTCAAGGCTTCATCCTTAGAAGGTTGGTTTGGTTACATTGTGGACTAGAGTGTTCTGAGGAGCCATCTAACCTGATAGGAAGATGACGCTATGAAGAACAGTGGCTAAAAATGTGAATGCTGGGTCTGAGTTCATGTTGTGCTGCTGTAACAGAACACTACAGACTGGGCAATGAATGGAAATACATGGCATGGTTTATGGTTCCGCAGGCTGGGAGTCCAGCACCAAGGTGTTGGCGTCTGGCAGAAGCCTTCTTGCCGTATCATCTCACGGCAGAGGGCAGCAGGGCCAGGACACAAAAGGGGGCCAAAGTTGACTTTTACAAAGGTAGTGAACCCACCCATCAAGGTCAAGCCCTCATGGCCCAATCACCTCTTGAAGGCCCCACTTCACTTCTCAACAGCAGCTAATTTCAACCTGCGTGTTGGATGGGGACCCACATGGAGACCCCAGCAGCTATCTAAGGGGTGATAACCTGGCAGCTCAGGGTGGGGGCCCTGGTCACCTGAGCTGGTATCTAGACCAGCTGGGAGTTCACCACGGAAGGTACAAGGCCCCTCAGAACTGACAATCCACACTCCAGCAGACACCCTGGGTGCCAGAGAGACGCCCAGCACTGAGCAGAGCCAGCTCTCTGCTGACATGGCATTCAGAAAAGAAACCCAGATAGCTGTGGAAGCCCAGGGTTTCCTATGCAATGAGAGAAGGGGAAATAGGAGGCATTCCTGATAACAGGGCACTTAGATACACAAGCACCTTCTTGAAATATCTGAAGGGATGTGATTCCACTTATACCTTCAGTGTTTGAAGCATGTCACGTTGGTGACACATCAATAAAGGGCTGTGTTTTAGTTGTCATTTTTATTGCCATTTCAAGGAATATCAAATAGTTTTCTTATTTTCTACTTAAAGTACCCTGTTGTACATGGAATATTGACTATTTTGCTTTAATGCACATAAGTTTATGTCATACCCACAATCTCCCAGATAAGCACATTTCTATTCATTTTATATTTTCAATTAAAGTATTTATTAATAATCTTCTATATACCAGGTCGTGGGCCAAACATGGAAATTCAGCAATGAACAGTCACAGGGCTCCTTGTGAGGCATAACCATGTCACTATTCTATCTGTGAAATAAGGAAGGAGTTGCCCACTGCTGCCAACCCCACAGTCACCTCCTTGTCCACATGAAAGTCTAATTTCTGCAGACACACTGCATTGGTTGCAACATCTTACATAGGCTAACTTAAAATTTTAATTAAGCTGGCAAGCGCAAGCTGGGTTTGAGCATAAATGTTATGTATTAATTGTATGGTTTGAAAAAGTCTGTAATATGTAATAAATACAAGATGTTTTGTTTGTTGAAAATTCTTCTACAGATGCTAGACTAGATTTATTAGTGTAAATTCCAGGTAATTTATATTCCTTATGTCACTGGGTATAACTTTGGGTATTGGAGTCTTTGTTTTACTCACGAGGAAACTTGTGATCATAGACGATATTACGCTCTCACTATCAAATAGAGCAGGGCAGAATGGTCACTCCACAACTTGGTTTTTTTTTACTAAATTCTCTCATTCTTTAATTTGTTTATTCACTCATTCGTTACTTAACTAAACAACCACACAGGCAATCTGCCAAACGTAACGCTGTCACTGGTGAGGACAGAACAAAGACGAGGAACGTTCTTCAACAGTTAGTACAACAGATTCCAACTTTCCCATCTCCTCAATTTACTTGCATCACTTTTGTAGAAAAATAATTGAAGTCTGAGAATGATAGAACAGTAGGCTTTGCATATCATAGTCACTAAACCAATCAATCACTAATGAACCTGGAAATGGACATGGCCCACTGCTAGTGCTAGTTCTAGTTTGTTACAGATCTAGCACTCAGGACTTCTGACTCCCAGCCTACTTGGCAAGAAAACCCAAGTTACAGAGTAGACACTACAGCTTTGCAGAAATGCAAATTTACAGGAGGGCAAGGAAACTAAAGAGCCCAGTTAAAAGCACCGTTTAACCTGCTGAATGAGTGCAGGCTGTCTCTGCAATGCAGCTGTAAGCACTCTCCCATCACTGAGTGGGCTTAATTCCTTAATTACAAACCAGTGTGACCTACCATTAGCTCATCCCAGTGGGGCCAGCCCTTGATGACACTTTATTATCCAGTAGCCTGTCCTGCTGCGTAATCTCAGGAGTGGGAGGCCAACGTCCTACCTCTAGCGTCGCCTACCTGCTGATGGCTTGCTAGCTGGGTTTCCTTCAGGTGGGTCCTAACTGTGGGGTTTTAATAACAGGGTCCAGTGCCTTGTACCTCACACTTTTGTGAAAAGTGAATTTGGGTTAAAATGCATTTCACACTGTCATTATACACTGTGTACCTGTGAACAAAGAATGTCCCCAATCTGAACACATTTTCCACAGTTGAGAACTGGCAATGGAAGAGAAATACCTATTCTAGAATTTGGAATGTCTCACGGGGTGACCTAAGAAAGCGCCTGGTCCAGGAAGCCACGCAGCAGAGAAAATGTGCTCAGAGAATGGGCAGCATACACATCTACTGCTGGAGCCCCAGGAGCGTAGAGCTGGTTAAAAATTATCCAGCACTTGGCTGTGTCCATAGCTCAGTGGATAGGGCATTGGCCACATACACCGAGGGTGGCAGGATCGAACCCAGCCTAGGCCTGCTAAACAACAATGACAACTGCAACAAAAAATAGCCGAGCGTTGTGGCAGGTGCCTGTAGTCCCAGCTACTTGGGAGGCTGAGGCAAGAGAATTGCTTAAGCCCAAGAGTTAGAGGTTGCTGTGAGCTGTGATGCCACAGTGCTCTACCAAGGGTGACATAGTGAAACTGTCTCAAAAAAAAATAAATAAATAAAAATTTTAGCAGCTACTAATAGAACTTTCATTGGGGTGGGGGAGAGTGGGGGTCCTTAATGGCCCTGTCACTGGCAAGAAAACAGATTTGGTCTGGGGCTACATAGCCCAGATGGAGTATAGACAATCCCCCCATTTAAGAACTGGGAGATTCTGGGTGAGGTTGCAACTCACCTCACCGTCACTGACAGTAACAAGAGGAGCACAGCGGGAGCACCTGTTCATGGGAGCTAGCTCAGTTCTCAGCTCATTCTTACCTCCCTCTGCCCCAGCTTCCTCCCTGGCCCCCTGCAGAAGCCCAGGTGCAGGTCCCAATTGTTTTCTCCTTTGTAAACCTTCTCCCTAGATCACAGCCATTTCCAAGACCTTATATACCACTTATAAGCCGAGACCTCTCCAATGAATAATGCCAGCCCTGTCTCTCTCCTGGGTGGTCTTGCACCTTCCTTTGCCCACTGGACACTACTCCTTTGATGTCAAATATAGATTGTAAACCTAACACGTCCAGGATAGAATCTGGGATTGTGTTCTCCAAATGCACTCCTCCCCCACTCTTATCAGTAATGGTAAAATATTCCCTGGTCATTTTAATTAATTCTTCTTTTTCCCTCTCTTCCTCTCCCCAATCAGCAATTTCTGTGGATTCCCACTCAAAATGTAGTTCAGAAGAATCTGATCCTATCTCCTTTTCTAATTTGCTCTCAGTGTTGAATATTGAAAACCTCACTTTTTGCTTCTACTTTCACCACCGTTCGTCTACTAATGTGAAATATAAACCAGCCGTCACTAAGCAGCCTCCTTGCATTTCCAACAAAATCTAAATTCTCTTCTGTGGTTTCACTGGCCCTGAATAATTACTGTGAAGGCTGCAGTGGCACAGAGGACACAGCACAGGGCTGATGCTTTGTGTGGTGTGCAGGCTGGACAAATATTTATACAAGGCCTGACTGACCACAGCTCCAAGTGAACTGATGGCTAAGAATTTGGCAGTGGTGTTTAATAACACTTGTGGAAGTGAACTGCATCTCAGATGGAGCAGGCAGAGCTGACAGACTGAGGCTGTCTCTGTCTCCTGCTGTCCTGACGATGACCTAGAGTCCACATCGATCCAGGTTCACTTGCAAACAGCCAGCACAAAGCATGCCAGAAGCACACACTGTGGGGTTTTCTGGGACGCCTATTACCAAGGCTCCATCTTCTAATCCTGAAACCCATCCTATTAATAAGTCATCAGGAGACTCAGCAACTGGGAGGCAGAGAGCCCTGTTTGTGTGATTCAGCCTTCCCTGAGCCATCTGTCTCCCCACATGCTTCGCAAGAAGGACTAAGTATAGCTACAATTGGCAGCTAATCAAATATTTTTCAGAGCTGCAGTGTCCCTCCCCAGCCATGGTCTCCAGGATGTTCCATGGAGCACAGAGCAGTCCTCAAGCCCATGGTGACCTTGGCCTTAGTCATAGGCCATGGAAAATAGGGGAGGTTGTGACTAAAAATATAGTAGAGAGCTCAAGAACCACTGATGAGCAGGTGGGACTGGGCAGTCACACTGCCTTTTCCACAGAGAGAAAGGATCCCTCCAGTGGGGCCAGCCCCCCTGCAGGGGCGAAGAGATCAGAATAATGGGGCCAGGAAGAGATCAGAATAGCCCAGCCCTCCCCACCCCGTGCCTTAAGTGGATTTTTCTGACTGTGCTGCTCTGCCCACCTTTCCTCTCAGGGTGCCTCCCTCTGTCCAGCAAGGCCCTACCTGGGCTGCACTTGCAGTCTGGAGCTGGGGAAGGATGTTCAAGGTTGGTACACACAGATACCAACCAGGCAGAATGCCTGCCAGGCACGGCGCAAGCGGAGCCTGCAGGCCACTGATACTGGTGCAGGCCCTTCCTTTGTTAAGTGAAGACGATGTGGGGTCTGAGAGCGCAGACATGGGGACTGCCCACTGTGGTGGGAACAGAAGGACTGGAAAGCTCAGGGCAGTGGCTGTCCTAACTGCATATACCAGATACACTGGCTGAATGTTGCCCTGCTTAAAATGATCTACATATTCCCAAGCCATGAGCAGGTCAGCCCTGCTGCAACCTGCCATGTGTTTTCATCACACTCAATCTAAACTCCAGTGGCAGCCCGGCGTGACCTGAGCTCCTGTCCTCTAGGCCACTAGCAGACGTGTTTCCCTTCCTGAGTTCAGCTCCCGTCCCCATTGCTGGTTCACTGTGGCAAGTGCTGCAGACACAGTCTGTGTGTGGACTTGGGGCCCCCTCAGGGCCCAGCTCTGCTTTCTCCATCTCTACCTTGCACAGGCCCCTGACCCACCAGGCTCTTTCCAGTTGGCTTGTAAGCTTTACAGTCTCAGCTCAGTGGATGATCTGGTTTCTGATGGGTCACTGTGACCTCAGACATAGTCCTGGCTGAGCCAGGTAATTCACTTTCAACTCCACAAACAGTGAATACAGAGCAAAGGAATTTTAACCACATGTCTTGGGGTTAAAGATCTTGGGATACTTCTCCACCTGAACTTCTGCACTTACTACTGTAGCTCCAGCCAACAATCAGACCAGCATTAGACACAGCTGAAGTGTATTTAACTAACCAGTTGTTGGTGCTCACACTCCAAGGAATAGGGCTTCGAAGGATCGATGTAAGATCCAGCCTATTTTAAATGCTCTCCTTCTCTGTAAGCTTTCTCTGACATCCCAGCTTGGAGTGAATGTTCTCACCTCCGGATCATTTGAATTTACTGCTCAACACCACTTGGCACCCAGAAAATGCCATCACTCTTTTCAACACCCCCCACCCTATGCACACACTTCATTAAAAACACTAAGTGAGAAGCCCATGGCAGGTGCAAAACCAATAGACACAAGGCAGTCTCTGCTCTTGAGGAAGATCCAACATTAATTTTCTTTCTTCAAATAAATGTTATGATTTCCTCAATTGTAGCAGCTGTGGAATCTTGCCCTTCGGTTAATGATACAGATTGTCAAGGTGACTTGGGGAAAGCGAGAGCTGATCCAGCCCACCAGATACAGAAGGAGAACCGAGAGGCTTCGATCAGTGCCGTCATTTTTTCCTATTATAAGAACATTATTTTTTCCCTTTTTTAATTATTAAATCATAGCTGTGTACATTAATACAATCATGGGGTACAATGATTTTTTAAAAAATCATTAGGTTTTGGGCAGTGCCTGTGGCTCAAAGGAGTAGGGCACTGGCCCCACATACCAGAGGTGGCAAATTCAAACCCAGCCCCGACCAAATATGCAAAAACTAGGTTTTCTGTAAAATGGAACTATACATTCTAATTACAGGAGCATCAAGAATATCAAATTGGACAAGGGAAGTGTTTATGGTTCACACTACATTAACATTATTGTTAAATGCTGCAATTAATTTCTTAACTTTCAGGGGAGTAGGTGGGTAGGTGAGTGCTTGTTGTGACTCCTGCCACGCCAAATCCAAGTGGCTCTCTGCTTAGGCCTGGTTACTTATTGTAACTCTTCAGAAGTCCTACTACAGTGCTTGCCCAAAGCAGGCAATCTATAAACATTTCTGAATATTCTCTTTCCTACAACTTACTTTTTCCCACTTCTTTTTGTCTGTAAAGAACATATTTTTTTTTTTTTTTTTTTTTTTTGACCCAACATATTTTTCTCTTCCTCAGAAGTCCTATCCCCGGTGCTGCAGACAGGACACTTGTTCCCTCCTCTCTTCCCAGGGCAGTTTGCACCGGCTTTATTAGAATTACCCTGTGCATCTTTCTGTCACTAGTTCATGGGCTGCTGCAAAGTTGGAGACCACATCATTCATCAGTGTGTTCTAGTCTCCTAATGAGGAGCTGGCAGAGGTAGCACACAGTTAACAAATCGATGGCCTCCTCCTCATCTCAAATCCTGCCTGTTTCTCGGTGACTTCTTAAATGCCACCTCTTCTATGAAGATATTTCCCAGCTGGAAGGCAGAGCTATAGCTATAAGTGGCCTGGTATCCGAATTCAGGCAGCTGTTTATTCAAGCACTTGCAAATTGCTTATCCAATTCTCTTCATACATACATAAACTAATCATGTCAGTCTCTTCTTCTGAAGGGTTGCTTTATACATTAGTATGACAATGATGTATGTCACCATTATTATTAAAAAACCCATCCCTGACCTTGCCTTCCTCACTGTCTTCACACTTCCCCTCAGCTCACACGGTCCACCTTCTATTTTACTTAACCTACTGTCATTTCATTGCCACCCACCTCCTCTCACTCCCCCTCCATGGTTCTGTGGCTCCTTAAGGGCACAGAGCATAGGAAAACCATGTGGGCCATTTCCCCGTGACCTAGATCTGTGCTTTAAATAAAATACATGCTCAAAGAATTATCAAATGGACACCTGAGTCTTAGACAGGGCCCCTTGATTATCCCTGAGGGAAGGATGAGTGCTCTCTAGGAAAAGCAACTTTTTAAAATAATGTTTCAGTTAATAGACAACATCTGAGAACCTGTGCATCCAATACACTGCCTAGAGCTAGAAGAAAGTCATGCTGTTGTGTAAACCCAGGTCACAGAGGAAATAAAGGCTTGAATATATATAGAATGCACCCCATGCACCAGACGCAGAATTGTGAATCCACCTTCAAGTCCAGAGCCCCGGCACTCACCAAGGTACAAAAGGACTATTTATTTTCAAGGCTCTTTTGTCTCAGAAAATTCTCCAACCACTATCTGAGAGTCTCAGTATCAGCCAACGATTACCCAGCTGGCTAAAGAATCAACACCCCTACCAGGTGGCCTGTTCCCCTAGGCTCAGTTTTCTTCACATTGACATTTTAGTGGAAAGGAAAGCATGACATTTGCTGTTTTGGCCTCACAGCCATTGTCCGTTGGCCCTCGGTAAGTTGTTTGGGGACAAGTGCAGGGGAAGCCCATCCCCTCAATTAAACACTTCTGTACATCTGCAGGGAAGACAGCATTATCTAGATGCCCTGAGACCTGCAATGGCCTTTTTGTAACATGACACCAAATACACTATCTATCCACGAGGGAAGGAACTGATAAACCAGACTTCATTGAAGTCAGAACTTTTTGCTCAGAAGAAGATACTGCCAAGAACACGGGAAGATAAGCCACGGAGTGGAAGAAAATATTTTCAAAAGACATTTGATAAAGGAATGTTATCTAAAACATACAAAGACATTCTTAACTCAACAATAATAAAATAACCCAATTACAAATGGGCCAGAGTTCTTGACTGACATCTCCTCAATGAAAGCATACAGATGGCAAGTAAGTATACGAAAAACTTTCCCCTATCATACATCAACAGAGAGACGAAAATTAAAACAATGAGGCACTACTACATGTCTATTAGAATAGCTAAAATTCAAAACCCTGAAAACACCAAAAGCCAGCAAGCACGTAAAATAACAGGAACCCGCATTCATGACTGGAAGAAATGTAAATGGCACAGCCACTCTAGATGGCAGCTGAGTAGTCGCTTACAAAAATAAATATATTCTTACCATACAATCCAGTAATCACCACTCTTTGGTATTTACTCAAAAGAGTTGAAAATGTATGGGCACATAAAACTCTGAATACAAATGTTCACAGCAGCTCTGTTCATAATCACCAGATCTTGGAAGCAAACCAAGATGTCCTTTAGTAGGTGAATGGATAAACTATGTTACTTCCAGATAATGGAACATTATTCAGCACTGGAAAGAAATGAGATCAACAATGCCTTGTGTATTTCAAAGTGGCTAAGAGAGGAAACTCAAGAATTCTGACACAGAGAAATGATAAATACCCACAGTGATGGATACCCCAAATTCTCCTATTTGATTATTATATATTCTATGCAAGTAACAAGGCACCACCTGTGCCTTCATAAATATATGACACACTATATATATATTTTTAAAAGAAATGTGTGATCAAACTATGAGAACACATGGAAAAGTTAAATGCATATCACGAATAAAAATAAGTCAATCTGAAAAAGCATACTGATTCCAACGATATGACATTTAATTAGAAGTGAAACTACATATCAGTAAAAATATAAGTGTTTGCTAGGGTCAGAGGAGAGGGAAGAATGAATATTGAAGGTACAGAGAATTTTCAGAGCAGTGAAAATATTCTGTAAGATGCCATAATAGTGGAAACACATCATACACATCAGTCTAAACCCACAGAATACGCAATAGCAGGAATGACTTATCCCTCATGTAAACGTGGATGACAGACTCCTCATGTAACCATAGATGACCAATTTGCTCATGTAAACATGGATGACTGACCCCTCATGTACACATGAAACAACAGACCCCTAACGTAAACATGGATGACCGACCCCTCATGTAAACATGGACGACCAACCCTCTTGTATACATGGACAACCTACCCTCATGTAAACATGGATGACTGACTCCTCATGTAAACATGGATGACTGACTCCTCATGTAAACATGGATGACTGACCCCTCATGTACACATGAAACAACAGACCCCTAACGTAAACATGGATGACCGACCCCTCATGTAAACATGGACGACCAACCCTCTTGTATACATGGACAACCTACCC
>CAUYPK010074431.1:0-25797 GCA_963574355.1 Loris lydekkerianus
CTGGGGGCAAGACATGATTGCAAGAGGGACTTTACCTAACAAATGCAATCAGTGTAACCTGGCTTATTGTACCCTCAATGAATCCCCAACAATAAAAAAAAAAAAAAAAAAACGAAAAGAAAAGGAACATATTCTTGTTAGTAAAGTATCTCAAGAATGGAATAAAAATTATCCAATGTACTCAGCCCTAATATGAAACTATTTTATAGCGGTCATATGAAAGCTATAACCAAAATATAACCTACGAATATGGGGACAGGGGAGTGGGTGGGGGAGGGGGAAGGATGGGCAGAGGGAGGGTAATTGGTTGGACCACACCTATGGTGTATCTTACAAGGGTACATGTGAAACTTAGTAAATGTAGAATATAAATGTATTAACACAATTTACTAAGAAAATGCCAGGAAGGCTATGTTAACCAGTGTGATGAAAATATATCAAATGGCATATAAAACCAGTGTATGGTGCCCCATGATTGCATTAATGTACACAGCTATGATTTAATAATAATAAATAAATAAAATATATAAATAAACATCATATACATAATTAAAACATCTATGGATTTTTTTCCTGTTTATACCAGTATGTACAGTCTATTTAAATTCTGAATTTGCTGCTTGCCTTTCTTTGGTGTGTTTGTTTTGTTTTGCTGACTATAATTCAGTCTGTGCCCATGCTTGATAATATTTCCCGGTGATCTCACTCATTCTAATCTTTTTTTATGGGACTCATGCCAACCTAAATGAGAAGCTCTTCTATAAAGCTTATTTATTTGTTTTATGATTAAGTATAGAGAGTTTATTTGAGCACAAAGCTTGAGAATGGCCAGCCAAAAAGTACCAATTCCAAATGAATGGGGTGAGCCTTCCAAAATGGAGAAGTCAAAGTTTCACTTATATAGGCAGAGACTGACATTTGAGCAGCATTACATTTCCTGCATGAGACCAGTGCCTATATTACAGCATTTGTTTTCTTTTTTTTTAAATTTTCTCTATACATGTATATATGTTTATTTGGTTTCCACTTTTTGCCTTCACAAAATTAAAGAGGCTTAAATTTAATAACAATAACAATGTTTAAGATAAGGACTAGAAACAAAAAACTTCATTAAGAACAAATGAAGATAAATACATTCAGAAAAGAAATCAGATAATTGCTGCAATGAAATATTGAGCAATAATAATAATGCAAAAAAAAAAACTAACATTTACATTGTCAGATAAAAGTATGTCTATCATAGAATGCTTTGACTCTGAGGTTCAGTATGGAGCCATCAGGTAACCTTTTTTTTTTTTTTTATATATATAAAGTACATATCTTAAAGGCTTTCAGTCTTTTGTGAAGTTAAAATGAGGAAATGACCATAAAATACAGTGTAAAAATGACCCTAAAGTATGTAACATAATGCGAGGAACATAATCAAGGATCACTAAATGATGCCCCATGATCATATCAATGTACACAGCTATGATTTAATAAATAAAAAAAAAAAAAAAAAAAAAAAAGGATCACTAAATGTTAGATTTCCCTTTTGATTTTTGGATCAATATACTGGTTTACCTGATTGTTTCCTGCTTCCTCCTTTACTCTGTAAACCCCATAAATTAGAATAGATTTGATATTTTATCTAGTACTATATTTTCTCAATGAGTTGACGAGATTTTGGTATTTTTAGACAGGTAGTAATTACTTCATGATGCATAAATGAATGGGTGTCATTCAAGTAAAACATGTTAAAAAAAAAAAAGACTACTCCTAAGAGCCTTTCATGTCAATAGTGGTCAATATAAACTTCTACATTTGTGGATGCAATAACTTTGAGTATAAAACCCCAGTAACAATATTATGGGATAATATTTGTGAAACTTACCATACCCAGAGTTGCACTTAAATTTTAAAGAAAAATTAAATTATATATTCCAAGTAGGGTTGTACAATGCCTAAGATTATTTACTACTGCTGTCTGGTCCTTTGCATTTATGCATGTAAACTCTGATTGTAAACAATATAAATGAAGATGAGTTGAGTTTGAAAAATATGAAGTCTAGTTTTTATTTCTGTGGTGTTTTGTATCCTGTTTGAACTTGTTTGACATCCATTCAGTATAATTCAATTTAATGAATGCAAAGCAGTCTCAGGAAGACAAGTAAAATCCATGAAACAGACACTTTCATTTGCATCTTAACAAATTGTCAGCAGGCATTCAGTCTGAACACACATTTTCTAAACTTGTTATATTTTGTAGATGTAAGTGGAGGGGTGTCCAAGAAGAATTTTCTAATTCTATCACAAGGCATGCCTGGGCACTTTTAAGACTTCATATAACAGAAGAAAAGAAAATCACTTTGTTCTATTGAACAAGCAATATATTCCTTGTCTGAAGCAGGTAATCTAAAATAGATGTAACAGAATCTAAACTAATGATTAGCAGATATGCTAAGTATAGTGGAAGGCATCTTCCTTTTTGTTGCAATTATTGAGTTCATCCTGGGAGTTTTAGGGAACGGGTTTATTGCGCTTGTGTACTGCATAGACTGTGTTAAGAATAAATTCTCTCTGCTTGGGTTTATTCTCACTGGATTAGCAATTTCTAGAATTTGTCTGATATGGATAACAATAATAGATGGATTAATATGGGTATTCCCTCCGGATACATATTACTCTGATAAGCTAAAGGAATATATTAGCTACATGTGGATACTTATCAATCAATCAACTGTCTGGTTTGCCACCAGCCTCAATATCTTCTATTTCCTGAAGATAGCAAATTTTTCCCACTACATATTCCTCTGGTTGAAAATGAGAATTGGGAGAATTCTTCCTCTTCTGATGGGATCTTTATTAATTTCATGGTTAGCTACTATGCCACAAGTCATGAAAGCTTTTAATGACAATAAAATGAAGAACAGAAACACAACCTGGCGATTCAACATGAATAAAAATGAATTCTTTATTCAACAGTTTTCACTACATCTAGGAGTCATCTTCTTCTTTACACTATCCTTAATTACATGTTTCCTGTTAATCATTTCCCTTTGGAGACACAACAGGAAGATGCAACTGACTGGCACAGGATTCAGAGACCCCAGCACTGAAGCTCATGTGAAGGCAATGAAAGTGCTGATATCTTTCATCATCCTCTTCATCTTGTATTTTATAGGCTATGCCATAGAAATATCATATTCTACTCTGCCAGAAAACAAACTGTTAATTTTGGGGATGACAACCTCTGCCATCTATCCCTGGGGTCACTCATTCATCCTAATTCTAGGAAATAGCAAACTAAAGCAGGCCTCTTTGCAGGTATTGCAGCAGTTAAAGTGTAAGAGAGGAGAAAATCTCAGAGCCATTTAGGCTTGAAGAGAAATGTGCGTTCTAGGAGAATAATCCAGTGAAGATAGTTTTGAAGATCTGTTTCACTTGCACCACAGTCTTACATTGTTTTTGTTTGTTTGTTTGTTTGTGGTCCAAACAACAGTTTATTTATTTATATATATTTTTTCTTACGTTGGTTTTTAACTGTGTTATTGAACATCACCTAAATCTTTCCTACTTGTTTTGACTTCATCTTAAGGAATCTCGCCCCCTGGTGAGAGTTTAATTGCCCTTACTAATTAGTGTTTTGGTCAGATTTCCTGCCTTGCAATTTCTTCCCACACAGCTCCCCTAGGAAAAACCTCTAGTTGGAGACTATTCACTGTAAAGATTATGACAGTGACAATAAGCATCCACAAGATGTTCCATTGCGTTTCTCCTGACTTCCCTGAGGATTGGCAGCCATTTCTAAGAAGATCCAAAGAAGCAGAAATCAGTACAAAGAAATTTGTGATCAGGGTGATGCCTGTGGCTCAGTGAGTAGGGTGCCAGCTCCATATACTGTGAGTGGCTGGTTCAAACATGGCCCAGGTCAAACTGCAACAAAAAAATAGCTGGGTGCTGTGGTGGGCGCCTGTAGTCCCAGCTACTTGGGAAGCCGAGGAAAGAGAATTGTCTAAGACCAAGAGCAGGAGGTTGCTGTGAGCTATGTTGCCACCACAGTACTCTACTGAGGGCAACAAAATGAGACTCTGTCTCTAAAAAGAAAAAGAAATTTTTGATAAATCTTAACATTAGAACATGAAATTGAGGAAAAAACGGGGTGCTTCTTCTCAATGTGCTATTTTACTTCTTCAAATGAATGATTTGATATTCACTGTTTAAAATCTAACATCCTTTTCTCCCAATGTGTGTTTGATGTAGTAGTTGTAATCATAGTAATCGATGGCGTTTCATGAAAACCAGCTAGAGAAACAAAGTCTACTCACAGGAGATAGGATCAGAGCACTGAAGCAATGATTCTATGCACTTCAAATGCAGTGATTTGAGATGAAGCAAAGTTATGACCCAATTAGTGGTGGGTAGAGATTTCACTAGAAGTACAAATGCAAAGGACTTAACATAGTCTCTGACCAAGGAGAAAAAATTGAACTCAGGATAAAAGTTGTGCAAAGTATGAAATGTTCTGCTCTAGAGTTACACACACACACACACACACACACATACAGACATTCACATATATTTATATACACAAACTCATAGTACAGACATATTTCAAATGCTGAATTTTAAAGTGAATTTTTAGGTCCTGCTCAGGATATGAACAGAGTGACATTTACTCAACTCAGAGAAATGCCTTATTCTCATTCTTATGGCTCCATGTCTAAAATATTTTTTAATCTAAGGCTTAATACATTTTCTATGTGATGTTTCCAAATTAATATTTTATATTTTTTAAACAAAATAAGTCTGTAATATACATATAGTGAAGCGATAATGGAAAAAAAAAAAAACCACAAACTAATGCCACTACCCAGTTTTAACCAAATTTACAAGGGTGGTTTATTTAAAATTCCATCATAAACAATAATGCTCTCTGTATAGATTACATTGGATTTTACTTCTTTCTCTATGATTGTAAACACTGTGTCTCCATTTTTTTTATGTTAAGACATTTATATTCTACATTTACTAAGTTTCACATGTACCCTTGTAAGATGCACCGTGGGTGTAATCCCACCAATCACTCTCCCTCCGCCCATCCTCCTCCCTCCATCCGCTTGCTCTCCCCTTTCCCCATATTCTTAGGTTATAACTGGGTTATAGCTTTCATATGAAAGCCATAAATTAGTTTCATAGTAGGGCTGAGTACATTGGATACTTTTTTTCCCATTCTTGAGATACTTTACTAAGAAGAATATGCTCCAGCTCCATCCAAGTAAACATGAAAGAGGTAAAGTCTCCATCTTTCTTTAAGGCTGCATAATATTCCATGATGTACATATACCACAATTTATTAATCCATTTGTGAATCGATGGGCACTTGGGCTTTTTCTATGACTTAGCAATTATGAATTGGGCTGCAGTAAACATTCTGGTACAAATATCTTTGTTATAATGTGATTTTTTGTCTTCTGGTTATATACCTAGTAGAGGAATTATAGGATTAAATGGCAGATCTAGTTTCAGATCTCTAGGTGTTCTCCAAACATCTTTCCAAAAGGAATGTATTAATTTTTATTCCCACCAGCAGTGCAAAAGTGTTCCCTTTTCTCCACATCCACGCCAACATCATAAATAAAACTCAGCTGGATACAGGATCCGGGGTTGAAAGTTATTGTGTTTTAGGAAATTAGGTAGTTGCAATTTCAGATCTTCTTTCTCAAAATAAGGAGATTATTTAAAAGCTGTCTTTTTCAAAAGACATGATTGGTGTTTATGTCTGTAGGTGACTTTTAAGGAAGCCTGTGTTCATACACTTCAAGTGCTAAGGGCTGGAAAAGAGAGTGTTGCCATTACATAATCTTGGCACTGATTTCTAAAATCTCCAGCATGTTATCTTGCCTTCCCAGATTGTCCTAAATGTCATTTTGTGTTCATGCTTTAAGGACTGCAAATTCTTGCTTCAATGTGTCAAAATCTTTGGTGGTTTTGTCTTTAAACTTGTTAAATTCTTGACAACTTTTAAATTTCTCCTCGAATTTCTAATCCCAACTTTTGAATTGCTCCTTGAATTTCTAATTCCAAATTTTCCTCCATTCTATTACTCTTGTTTGCAATCCAAATTCTGAATTTGATTTCTGACATCTCGGCCATCTGGTGATGAAAGTGGTCTTCAGTTACATCTGCCTTATCTTGGAGGGGTTGATCTACTCTGGTTATTCATGTTATCAGAGTTTTTCCGCTGATTCTGCCCTATGATTATTTTACACTGTTTGACTTTTTCCCCTGGAGCTTTGCCAAGGACCCGTACAGTGCTATGGCCTGAGGAACTGGGGACCTGTTTGGTGTGGTGGGGCTAAGTGGATCTGTCTAGTTTTCAGCTGGTCTCTGTCCAACCCTAGTGAAATAGTTATTCTGGGTTGAAATCTCAGCTGTGGGGAAATACCAGCAATTAAGTCACCCTGCCCCCCCCCCCCCCCCCGGCTAAGTTCCCCTGCAGAAGAGAAGCTGTTTTGAGTTCACAGAACCTGCATCTCAGGCCCTGTCTTTGCTCCTGCAGGTTTGTATTTGCAGTACGGTTAGCTGTCAGTTCTAGCCTTCTGCCCTCCTTTGTCTAGGCTGATTATTCCCTGAGGGCCAGTTGTATCTTAGGCTCAGTAAAGCGGTCTTCTGGGTCAGCCCCACCCTGGGATTCTGCTGGCACTGCGTGTGCATTTTCTAGTCACTGCTCTCCACCCAGTCCGATAGTGCCTCATGCAAACCCTTTACTCATGGGGCCTGTGTTTGTGTCCCAGATCTGTTCCACTGAGACAGTTTAACTGGCACTTGAGAAGATGCCCAGCCTCCTCTGGTTTCCCAGAGAGACAGGGGTTGTGACTCCAGAATATCCAGGGGTAAGCCCTATTGTTGCCAAATATGGCTTCTGCTCTGCGCCTCAGGGCACTGCCGCTCCAGCATGGTTCCCTCTCAGCTGACCGTCCTCTTCTCACTCCCATGCTGCAGAATCAGCACTGGCCAGCAGCAGTCCAGGCCCTGTTCACACTCCTTAAGAAATCACCCAAGAATCTGGATTCCTGGGGGACTGGCCTCCAGACCTCAGAGTGAGAGTGGAGGGGAGTGCTGGGAGGTCAGAATTGCAGGTAGAGAATATATATAGTTTTACACAGTTTTATGCCTGGCAAGAGAGTGCTATGGCACCCTAGTAGGGGAAGTAGGTCTAGAGTTTAGAGGGTCTCTCCTGTGGAGTATATTGGGAGAACTTTTGAATTCTGCTCATTTATTTATGGGGTACTCTGGGCCATTCTCATGGAGGAGGGGACTCCCATCCACTTGGTGATGAATTTTGTACCTTGTGTTTGTATCCTTGGGGTCAATGCTTGCCTCAGCAGGGTTGATGTGCATTCTTCAACCTTCTCTCTTGGTGCAGCTCTAATCTGCGAGGTTATTTGCTAAATTTCTGTCCTTTAACTCTCCTTCTGGATGGGAGTCTCTGTGGAAAGCTGGCTTCCATCAGCCATCTTGTCTCCACCCCTCAGAGCTTATGTTTTTATTAAAATTTATTAATATGCATCAGAAATTTATATCATTTAATTCCTAGGATGATATTCTACACTAACAAGGCTGGTGATTTAACTATATGATAATAAGCTTTTATATCCAAAATTGAAAAGCAAGATTATGGCATTCTCAATTCAGAAGTAGACCAAAAAAAAAAAAAAAAAAAAAGATGGTAGCCTTGCAGTGAAAAGTGTCTGATGATTTTAGCTGAGCTCAAATGAGCTCAAATGATAACTTGGCCTGCATGATTTTTAGTAAGCATAAAAAGAAAAGTTTAACAAACCATTGTTGAACCACTTTCATATTTTGCTCTGAATACAAATTTAAACTTTTAGACATATGACTACAGGGAGATTTATGAAGCTTAACAAATAACCAAGGTGTTGAATGAGTAAATGCAGTTCAACCTAGTGACATTTTCCCCCTTTGTTTTCCTTTTTTTCTTCCTTCCCCATGATTCACAGAGAATCAAAGTTGCTTGAAAAATTACAGGATTAACTATTGATGGTTTGCTGAATAGAAACTGGAAGTATTTATCACTTTTCTGGGGTGGAAATTCTAATAACCAATTAAGTCTTAGACAAGGAAGACTATAGTTTTTCCTTGTACGGGCCTTGTTACGGGATCTAGTGCTGACTTAGTATTTCTAACATCTGCCAAGAGCTACTTTATTGCTATAAAATAGCGTCAGTGCTTTTGAGTAAAACATCTCTTCAGAATGAAAGGGTTAAGAAACTTTGAATTATCACGTTACTGTGACAAACTGCTTTCACCTTTAGAAAGTCTGTTTTGCCTCTAACTCACTGAAAAATAGCTAAGCTGGGTTGATCTCAGAAAAAGTTCCATTTTATTCTGGAAAGAGGTGATTATATGTGAAATGCTTTTAAACTTAACAATTATGAATATTATCATTAGATGTCAGGCAGTACCTCCTGCATCTGGATTCCCTCTCTGCTGAATCTGTCATTCATGAGTGCTCCTTTTCTTAATACAGGCTCTACTCAGGAGTTACTTGTTTGGCTCCTTCTCTGAGAAGGCACCTTCAGGGACATTTTGTTCTTTCCCATTTGTATACTTTATGAAAAACACTTTTGTTGATTAACGTTAATTTGAGAAATGGAAGTTAAAAGAGGATTATTAAAACAGCTTGCAAAAATACAGCATCAGAAATTCTAGAGACCTACATAAATGACTTCTTAAATTCATTCCTTAATAATTTATTTTTGACATTTTACATTCTGAGCAGCTATTGAGTAAGAAGAGAATTGGAATAGAGATGGTTGTGTAAGGTTTCACTTATCTAGGTGGATTTTGATAGATACATAATTAGAGTTGGTCTTGGGGGTTTTACAGCAATGGATGACTCTACGCAGTACAATTACTGTATGCTAACAGGTATTGCTTCGGAGTCCTGTTTAAGCATTGAGGTCAACTTGATTTGAAGACACAGAGAATTTTTAAAATCACAGTTTTGGTCAGGATTATTTTGGTTGCAAGAGGCAAAGACCCTTTTCAACTGCGCTGAGCATAAGTGGACTCTCTTCTAAGAATAGAAGTTAAAAGATGTCTGGGCTTGTAAGAGAGGGAACAGCCTATTGAAAACAAACAAACAAACAAAAATGTTTCCTGTCTCTTTAAATGTCCCCCATTCCTTTTAGAGAACTAAAACTTACATCCCTGCATCAGGCCAGTGGCAGGGAGGGGCAGAGGAATGTCCTTGTTTGCGCTACACAGCTGGCTCAATGGAACTGTTCAGACAGAGGGCTCAAGATTGTGTTCCCAGGAGATGGAACAAATCAGAATCATCAACTGTTGTTAAACAATAATCTCCTGTCTCCTTTAAAAGCTCTATATTTTTGTTTATAATTAGGAAAAATTGGTACTTTAAGATGGAAATATATCATTTTCCCCATTTGCTGACAAATCAATACCAGATTTTGCTGTATAAAATGCACTCCTGTGTATGATATGCACCCATGTTTTTGGCGCACACTTTCAGAAAAATGCCCCTTGAGAAAGTGGCTGGCTCTCAGCCCAGAGAGACACATCTGGGGAGGGCTAACACATCTGAGCTGCACTACCCATATGCATCCTTATTTTTCCCTCAAAATTTTGGGCAAAAGTGTGCCTATTATACATGGCAAAATATGATACATTTGCTCTTTCCTCTTCCTTATTCACTTTTCCTCATTTTTCTGATGAGGCTAGCCTTGGAGACAAGTGTCAAACTTTTGGTAACAAGCTTTGTTGGTGTGGTGGTTCTGGATTCAAGACTTTCAAGTCTTTGTGGTGCGAGCTCATGCATTTTTGCTCCTGGGACTCAGCTGCACTCCTGTGCCTGTATCTTCCCATCTCCTGGCCCCAGTCAACTGTGGGGCAGGGGAATCAATGGTCTATTGTGTACTCAGCAGGAGCTATGGGTAAGAAATAATTATTTGATCATTCATGGCTTAGATATTATCCGGAATTCATTGTTACCAATAATGTCACTGAGAACAAAGGAGGAATGAATCTGGAGAATTTCTATTGTCTTGTGGGGAGAGAATGCTGAATTCAGGTTTGCCTATATTGAAAAAGAAGTAATGGTAGATATTTGGAATAGATATATCTAGAAGGCGTCTGAAGCTCAGGGCAGAAGCAGGGCTGTAGAACTAGATTTGGTTGTCATTAGCACGTGGGTGAGAGTTCAAACCATTAACTCAATGAGATCATGGGAGAAGAGTATATCTAGAGAAGAGCAGTGTTCAAGAAGAGAGAGAAGATAAAATCCTACAAAACCCCAGGATTGAAGAGACAGGCAGCAGAAAAGCAAAAATACTTGTATAGTAGATAGCAATAGAATTATCAGGGGGTAAACCAAGGAGATAATAATGCCGTAGAAACCAAGGATGTGCAATTTTAGAAAGGAGTGATCCTCCCTCATTTTCAAATGGGGCAGAGAAGATCAGTACTGTAAGAATAGACAATTGACAGAGTTAATACCATGGAGAGAGTTGGTGGTCGTTTCCAGAGGAATTGTTTTTTTGCAGAGTTGAAGCAAGTGTATAGTGAGGAGGAGGTGAAAACCAGCTTTTCATGGTTGAAGAACAGGAAATGGGAAGTGTGGACATAGAGGTAGCTGGAATAGATTATCTTCCCAGGCAGCTGAACAGGAAAGAAATCAAGTGCAGAGACAGAGATTGGGCCAAGGAAGGGGTATACTTCAGGATAGAAGAAATTTGAGTATGTTTATTATTTTGAGGTAGAAGATTAGAAAGTGCAAGAGGGCTGAGGATAAAAAAAAAAATAAAGAGAGAGAGAGAGAATGAGAGAGAGAGAGAGAGAGAGAGAGAGAGAGAGAGAGAAGGAAAGAAAGGTATAAACAAAACCAAGAAAAAGAGGATGTAGAGGAAGGTTTCATATTGATAGGTAGCTGCTGATATGTTACAGTTAAACTGGGTTGGCTTCCAGAAATAACTATGATCGTATATAAGGTATCATATCTACACACATATGTATATATATAAGTCACCATCTATAATTATAATAATTTTAAGTTGATTTATTAAATCATTGATATCTGTGCCCAAATCTTTCTATCTCTGATCTCTTATTATAGGTGATGGTATTTCCTTTTTTTCCCCCTTTTTATGTGTAATAGTGATCAGAAATGGCAGAAACAACTAAAATTCTCAAAAATTCATTATAAACTAGTTTTAAACTACTTCTAACCAGTTGGTCTTAGTGAAATTCATACAGTGTCATTGACTGATGTATGCTTTATCCCACTTTTTTTTTCAACTTACTCCCATGAAAAAAATACTAACAAGAAAAAAATTCTAAAATTTTTCTCAGCAGAAAGATTTATCAAATACCACCCACCTCTTCCAGAACCAATTAAGTGATGGAAATGACTTACTCAATGGGAAAATTAAAGAAAGTTTATTTATTTATTCTTTTATTTTTTATTTTTATTTTTTAGAAAGTTTTTATAATCAGGAGCTTTTTGGCATTTCAACAGTTATAACTGGTTCCTTATGGTATCGAAGATTCTAGACTAATCTTTCAGGTGCCAAGTGGAGCTCAGTCACACTATGCAAGCAGGGAGAGAGAGCAGAGGCAGGATCCAGAAAGACGTAGCGTGGGGCATTCATACAGAATGAATAAAGGTAATGTAACTGTGCACTATCTGCCACACAGTAATTTACAGTCTCAACACAAATTCCTGAAATTGCACCTTGGATTCCTTGAGACATGAAGTCAGATATACCAGTTAATTATTTTTTGAAGTGTTTGTCATTAACAACTCCACTCAGCTATGCATTTTGTGATCAAAGCTCTAAGGATATCTGTAGACTCGTGGCAGTCAACATTTTTCTCTTTCTCTTACAGCAGAAAAAAGGACTCTGCAGCTCTACCTGACATCCTGGTAAGATCCAGAATGTTTCATATCTATTTCATTTGGTGCTTCTGACTTGAAAAATTGATAAAATAATATACATATTATTACTACTGGGAAACTGTATTACAGAGTTCCTCTTTTTTATACATGGATTACTTGAATTAAAATTTTAAACTGGAGAAAGATAAGAAACTAGTAGAGACAGAGAAAGAGAGAGAAGGAAAAGCAAATAATAAAATCATGAAAATGTTCCTCAATGCTTTGCAGAAGGGGAGTGATTAAAAGTGAATCAGACAATTGGATTGGAATCAGGCAGTGAGGTCTGAGTCAGGCCCTTGCTAGCCCTGAGACATTGCACACATTACACAGGTCTATGAGCCCCAGTTTGCCCACATACAAATGGATTGCTGTGAGTTTTAAATGAGAAGTGAAGTACAATCCTGATGCCTGGCAAATGGGAGGCACTTAAAAAATGTCAGCCGCTGTAATTAAAAAGGGACATGTAAGAGATGTATGGAATGGAAAGCTGTTCTGATGAGTACACTGAAAGTTGTCTGTGTTCAAAGCAAACTGGGAAGGATGGATAGACTGTAGGGAACGCAGATGTGGTTTGAATAGAGATCTAATTGCTGACAACACTGAGGGGTGAGCCTCCACTCCTTTCTGTAGCAAGTTAGCAACCATCCAGATTAGCTTAAGAGGTAAGGACAATGGCTCCTTAAAAAGTTATCAAAATACACATATTTCTAGACTGCCTAAGGACCTCCCCTTCCTCAATTTAATTGTCAATCAATAGGGCTGGATTAATGTACTGGAATCTCCTCAGTGGGTCTGATGACAATCCAGGAACCACTGGGTTGGAAAATGGGGCCTACAAGGGCAGAACTAGTTTAAAAAATTCCCTATTATGGCAATGATTTAAAAGATGTTTGGAAGGTTTTGAAGGCCTTTGAAAATATGATATAAAAACTAAAGACCTTTTTTATAAGTGAGGTGCATATCTATTCATGAAAATTTGCACATATTTCAAAGTATTCACTCTTCTCTGAAGCTTGACCACACCAGGCTAAAGAAAGCCTACAGTAAGTCATTGTTTATGGAAATAGAACTCTTTGTGGTGCTAATAACAGTTAGTCAAGTAACGGGATTATTTATGTAGGCTCCTGGTGGGTTGTAACAGAGATGCTGGTTCTTCATCAAAATCTTGTGCTTGTCCTATTGTAGCATACAACGCCTGCTGGAAATCAGCTATTCTTCCCAGCTTCCCTTATATCTAGGCATCGCTATGCTAATGGCCTTGCTGATGAAACATGAACAGAGGTGATAGATGTCACTTAAGGGAAAAGAGGGTCAAGAATGAGACACGCCTTCTCCATCTCTCTTTTTCTTACATGCAGGCTAGATGAACATCCCTGGGGTAACCTTGGAAACCACATGTTAAAAATAGAAGAGCAATAAATTGAATTGAGGCTGGATCTTGAATTACTGCTCAGAGGATAACTGGCAGCAGGTCAGGAACACCTATTTTTCTTTATATGCCAGAGGAATAAATTTATCATATGATAAGCCACTGAGATTTCAGGGTTTCTTGATTTTGCAGTAGCTAGTTTAATCTTAAATAAGCACTGTAAGTTTTTGGAACAGCAGTAGAGGGTTTAGCCCCAGAACTCTACTTGAGAAATAAGTGGTAAGCGTGAGGCCTTCTGGTGTAGATCAATAGGATAGATGTCCCTGTTGAAGGCAGTGAATTTCCTAGGCAGTGTGCTGGGAAGTAAAGCAATTAATGAGGCCAGTGTTGCTTTCTGAATCTAACCATGGAGGTAGGGTGGTTACTTCTTTCTCTTGACTTTTCCATCTATAGTGGTTCTCAACCTTCCTAATGCTGCAGCCCTTTAATACAGTTCCTGTGGGTTGTGACCCACAGGTTGAGAACCACTGACCTAGTGTAACCTGTGTCTTCCACTGAGAGATTTCATTCTGGCAGGATGGTTTAGAACACTTATTACTAGACTCAGGCCTAAGAAAGCAGAGGGATCTTTTTTTTTTTTTTTCTCACAGCATGTTCTTACTTATTTTGAAAGCAGTTCAAAGTTTTGAACTTTTCAAACAAAGTTTGAAAGCAGACCTAAGTGTACTATACACTTTAGGGGAGCAATTTGAGTTCACTAAAATACAAAATGAATGGTATCCTTCCTTAGTACATTTACATATATAAAATGACTGAATTGATAAAAACTCAAAATTTATGACAATCAGAACCCCTGATGGAGGGAACACAAAGAGGTAGGGAGGAGAGGGTGGTCATTTTTATATCATTAACATATGCATTAGTTTCTGTGGCCACTCTAACAAATAGCTACCACTTGTTGGCATAAAACAACACACACTTACTCTCCTACAGTTTAAGATGCCAGATGCCCAAAGTCAGTTTTATAGGGTTGAAGTCCAGGTGTTGGCAGGATTAGTCTCTAAAAAACATCCATTCCTTGCCTCTTCCAACTTGTGTGGCTTTGAGAGGGATCTCTTTTTGTTTCTCTTGTTAGCACCTTATGTTTTAGCTTTTTAATTCAGAAAACGGGATAATTCCCTTTCTTCCTATTTCCTACGTATGTGTTTTGGGGGTTGAAAGAATGGCTCACTGTTACTGTGACAGATACTGCTAGGCTGTTCCTCAAAGCCTTGTTAGTCTTTCCTTTATGAACACTCATCTCCCGTCCTCTCTTGCAGTTTGATGTACCTATGTTACTAGTTCTGGTTCATGGAATGTGAGTGGAAGTGATTTGTGCTGCATTTTCCTGGCCTTAAAAAATCTTCCAAGTGTACTTATCCCTGCTATTTCCCCACTCTGTCTGACTGAGAAGGAGACGACCATTGTGACCTTGGTCCTTAAACACTGAAGATGGCAGAGCTCTGTCATTTTAGGTCCCTAAAAGACTATAAGAAAGGCAAACCTACTGATCTGATCACCTGTCCAGCAACAGACGTAGCCCTATTAAATTTGAGGCAATACACATTTTTGGGTCTGTTTGTCACAGAGGCTAGCCTTAATATAGCCAATATAGCCAGGAATTAAACTTTGGACTATACACTCCACCCAAACTGAAAATTCTTTAAAAGCCAATAAATAAATAAATAAATAAATAAATGTGTATGTAAAGACCTTATACATGATATACTTCTTTTACATATACAAATATTTATTTATTTATTTATTTATTTTTTGAGGCAGAGCCTCAAGCTGTTGCCCTGGGTAGAGTGCGGTGACATCACAGCTCACAGCAACCTCTAACTCCTGGGGTCAAACAATTCTTCTGCCTCTGCCTCCCAAGTAGCTTGGACTATAGGCACCTACCACAATGCCTGGCTACTTTTTGGTTGCAGCCGTCATTGGTGGGCCCGGGCTGGATTTGAACCTGCCAGCTCAGGTGTATGTGGCTGGCGCCTTTACCGCTTGAGCCACAGGTGCTAAGCCTCAATACACATTGAATATACACGTGTGTGTGAAAGGAACAAGGAACTCATTGATGATATTTTAATTGGGATGATTAGAATATAATAGTAAGAACAATAGGAAGGTACTCTATGGTCCTGACTTGAGGTGCAAGGTGTTTGACAGTCAGAAAATTCCTTACTTATCTTACATAGAACCCCATTAGTTAACGAGAAGCAAAGAGATGGCTTTGAATCAGAAGGGGTTCATATTTTTTTCTTTTCTTTCTTTTTTTTTTTTCTAGCAGTGATTTATTTGTTTAAATTAAAGTATCGGGAAGATTAACTTTGCAGTTGCTTCTTTTGATATGAGAGTGGTGGGTCTGGAGGTTGGAATCCCACCAGATTAAGGAAGGTCTGCAGAAGCTTCCTAGGGCCCTTAGTACCACTCACAGCATAACCTGGGACATCTGGGATTAAATGAACTCTCACATTTCTTTTGCCTATAACATACTCTTATCTTCTTGGTAAAACAGAATGAGTCCCAACCGTGTGTAGTTGACAAATAACATTAAGTTCTGTTTCTACTTTTTTTTATGATTAATTGTAACCTAACTAGACTGAATGAATGGGAATCCAATTATATTTTATCTTTTTTTCCAAATATATTTTATCTTTTCCCCCCAAAGCCCTGCATTTGAAAATGCTAAGTTCCCAGGAGTCTGACCAAATTGCAATCCAGGATCTGTATCAACAGATTTGTAATTACTTTTGTAGAACTTTTGATATCTGATTTTAGTAATAGAAATATTGTCACTGCCTCTTTGAGTTGAATATCTAACTCAGGGTGCGTGTCTAACAACTAATATCTGTAGCTGTGATCAAGAACACATTTGATTAGGAGCTTCTTTTAGCTCTATGGTAAAATCTATTTGTTAGCTTTTGAGTTTAGTCCTTATTCTCAAGCATTAGTGAAAGAAAATGTTGACTGACTTACCAGTCAGTGAAACAGATGGGATGCTCAAGCTGAGTGATAATACATAAGGACAGGGTGTGTGGAGCAAGGCAGAGTGCAGTAAGCACGTGGAAGCAGGGAGCAGTGGGGCACCATCAAGATCTGTGGGCCTGAACAAAAGCAAAAGCAGGGAGTAGTTCCGAGAAGTTGCAGATAGAAAGGGCATTAGAAAGGGCTGTCTGCAGAGAGCTGTGGCCTGTGGGAGAGGGATATTGCTAGCTCACAGCAACCTTGAGGGAATGGCACTGGGAAATGACCCAACTTGACACCCCTTTCACTTATATCTTCTGGGCATTACCAGGAACATATCCTAAAATGGAAGCCAGAGGGCAAAGGAGTCCATTGTCAGCTTAGGGACCTGTCAGCTTAGGGAGCCTGGAGTTGTGAAGACAAAGACAGAAACTTGGTCTAGAAGGGCAACATAATATCCAGCCCAGTGAACATGGATCTCTGTTATGAAATTCAAGAATATGTGGAAAAAGTTAGAGTAATTATTAATAATACTCATGGTACAAGATTTAATTATTTAAGGAGCTCTATTACATGAGAACTATTCTTTCCCTCTCCTCCTGTCTCTTCCTTTCTCCTCTGCTTCCTCCTCTCTCATCCCCTCTCCTTCCATCACTTCTCCTTCCTTCCCCTCTCCTTTCATTCAAACAAGGGCTTGTTCTTTTGTCCAGGCTAAAGCACAGTGGTGCAATCACAGCTCACTGCAGCATCGAACTCCTGAACTCAAGTGATCCTCCTGCCTCACCCTCTGAGCAGCTGGGATTACCAGCACAGGCTCTCATGCCTGGCTAATTGTTTTGTAGAGACATGACTCAGGCTGGTCTCAAATTCCTGTCCTTAAGCGATCCTCCCATCTTGGCCCCACAAAGTGCAGGGATTTATAGGAGTGAGCCATGGTGCTGGTGCTCAGCCATACATAGGGAATTTTTAATCATAAAAATATAAGCGCTCAAATACTTCTCTGTTCAATATGATAGCAAATGATCACACGTGCCATTTAAGTTCAGTTACATTTAAACAAAATTATAAATTCAGTTCCTCAGTGCTCACCAGCTTCATGTGGTTAGTGACAGCTATATTGGGCAACAGAAATAGAGGATGCTTTCATCATCACAGAAAGTTCTGTTGAATAGTGCTACTTTAGTCATTTAATCATTAGCTGCCTAATTTTTTTTCTTTGTTTTGACTCTAAAGTTATTATTCATTCTTCTTGGAATTATAGACCCCAAAATATTGTGAATAAGTCAGAGTTATTTTGGTATGTAAAAGGAAAGCTTTGGCCAACTCAACCCCCTGCCCCCCAAATAATATACTGAAAAGATCTTGATTTTTTTTTTTTAGTGAATCTGTTTTTGGCCTTTCAACCTCTAGAACTTGAAGGCAAAATAGTTATGTTTTAAGAGGCTAAATTGTGGTAGTTTGTTATGGCAGAAATAGGAAACTAATATAGCATTCCAATAGTGTGTATGTGTGAAAGGATATCATTGTCAAATGTATAACTTGTAAAGTTCAATCCTTGTAAAGTTCAGAATTAGAGAGAATTTGAATTTAATTTAATTTTTATCCTTGAGGGACATAATAATAAAAAGGACTTCAATGGGACCTTATGTTTACCCATGATTACAGAGTAGGTATAGCAGTAACCTCTTGGATTACTCATATTTGAGTTTCCCTGGAATTTATGTCACATTCCCTACTTATTTTTTAAATTTCAAAACATTATGGTGGTAGAAATGTTTTTGGTTACATATATGAATTTTTTAATCCTTGAGTCAGGGTTGTAAGTGTGCCCACTACCTAGATAGTGTTTATGGCACCCATTAGGTAGGTTTTCACCCACCCCCTCCTTCTCCGTCTTCCTTCCTTAATTTCTGCTGAGTTTCACTTCCCTCTGTGCACATGTGTGCTCATTGGTTAGTCCTTTTGATAGTGAGTAAATGTGGTATTTGTTTTTCTATTCTTTCAATACTTTGCTTAGGATAATGGTCTTCAGTTCCATCCAAATTGTTCTAAAAGGCTTTAATTCATTCCTTTTCATTGCTGCATAGTATTCCACAGTATACATATATCACATTGTGTTAATCCACTTATGAACTGATGGACACTTACACTGATGTCACAGAATTGCAATTGTGAATTGTGCATTCACATGCAGGTATCTTTTTGGTAAAATGACTTCTTTTTCTTTGTGTAAATACCCAGTAGTAGAATTTCTGGATCTAATGGTAGGTATATGTTTAGTTCTTTGAAAAATCACCATTCTGTTTCTGTAGAGGTTGTACTAATTTGCAGTCCCACCAAAAGTGTAGAAGCATTCCTTTCTCTCTTCTTTTACACCAGCATCTATTTTTGTTTGGATTTTTAAATACAAGCCATTCTAACCATGGTAAGATTATGTTCCACTGTGGTTTCAACTTGTATTTCTCTAATGATTAGTGTTGAGTATTTTTCATATGTCAATTGGCCATTTGTCTATCTTCTTTTGCACTCAAATGATCTATCATGAGATATACCCTCAGTCTATCTTCTTTTGAAAAGCTTTGTTTGTATTTTTTGCCTAGTTTTTAATGGGGTTGTATTTTGTTCTTGCTGATTTGCTTGAGTTCTTGGCAGATTCTGGTGATTAGCCCTTTATCTTCTGATGTAGGCTGCAAATATAGCCTGAAAATATTTTATCCCATTCTGTAGGTTGTCTCTTTGCTCTGTTGATTATTTCCTTAGTAGTGCTAAAGCTTTTAAATTTGAGAAAGTCCCATTTGTTTATTTTTGCTATTGCTGTGATTGCCATTGTGCAATTCTTTGTGCAGGCTGATATCTAGAAAAGAGTCCTCAATATTTTCTTCTAGAGTTCATATGATTTCATGCCTTACATTTAAATCTTTTATCCATCTTGAGTTAATTTTTGTGAGTGGTGAGAGATACAGATCATGTTTAATTCTTCTGCATATGGCTATCCAATTTTCCCAGTACTATTTATTGAATAGAGCTTCTTTCCCTTAGTGTATCTTATTGTCTACTTTGTCAAACATCAGTTGACTGTAGGTGGATGGTTTTATATAATATTTCTCTGTTATGTTCCATTAGACTATATCTCTTTTTTTTGTGCCAATTTCATGCTGTTTTGGATACTATGCTAAATATGCCTTCATATTTTTTCTTCTGCTTAATGTTGCTTAGGCTATTCACGCTATTTCTGGTTCCAAGTAAATACAGAATTATTTTTCTAGATCTGTGAAATATGATGTTGGTATTTTGATGGGGATTAAATTGAATATGCAAATCGCTTTGGGTAGTATCAACATTTTAACACCGTTGATTTTATGGACCCATGAACATGATAGGTTTTTCCATTTGTTTATGTCTACAATTTCTTCCCTCAGTGTTTTTGTAATGCTCTTATTAGAGTTCTTCCACATCCTCAGTTAGGTATATTCCTAGGTATTTTATTTTCTTTACACCTATTGTGAATAGTATTGAGCCTTTAACTTTCTTCTCAGCTTGATTGTTATTGGTGTATAGAAATGCTTCAGATTTGTTTACATTGATTTTGTGACCTGAGACTTTGGTGAATTTATTTAACAATTCCATGAGTCTCTTAATGGAGTCTTTGGGCTTTCTAGAAATAAGATCATATTATCAGTAAAGAGTGATAGTTTGACCTCCTTTCTTTCCCATTTGGATATTCTTTATTTCTTTTTCTTGATGGACTTCTCTGGCTAGGAATTCCAGCACTATGTTAAATAGAAGTAGTGATGGTGGGTATCCTTGTCTTGTTTCTGTTCTTAGTGGGAATGCTTTCAACATTTCTCCATTTATTGTGATATTGGCAGTGGGTTTGTCATCTATGAGATGTGTTCCTTCTATGCCTAGTTTGTTGAGGGTTTTTATCATGAAAGGATGCTGAATTTTGTTGAATGCTTTTCTGCATCTATTCAGATGATCATATGGTCTGCTTTTGTTTCTGTTTATGTGATGTTATACTTATTGATGTATATATGTTGAACAATCCTTGCATCCCTGGGATAAAGCCCATTGGTCATGGTAAATTATTTTTTTTATGTACTGTTGAATTGAGTTTGCTAGTATTTTATTGAGGCTTTTTTTTTTTTTTTTTTGATGGTTTAACAAATGTATTGAAAAGTAATTAGGTATACAAGTCCCAGGCTGAGAACAATTTTAAAATAACATAATTCAACACAAGCATTAAGCCCCTTCTGGACAAAGCAGTGACGTGAACTGACATGATTTAGATATGGTCATTATTTCTACAAAGTAATTTTCACAAGGCAGTGGGGTGGGTGCTCAGGAAGATTCATGTTAACTTTAGGCTCCTCCACTGAAAAACAAAACTGCATGTAATTAACTCTCACAGTTTTAAGTAACAATCCAAAATTCACAACTATAGGAAGCATTGATATTAACTGCTCTGAACTAAAATTTATGATTTATTGGTCTTTGCTTCTGATAGTATTCAGATACAGAAGAGTGGAGGGAGACAACCAAATGGAGAAAAAGCTGTAGGTAAAGAACTTGAACTGAAGAATTTTCCTTTAAGATGGTACTTAAACTGAGATTGTGCCAAAAGTCATAGAGAGAGTCAAATACCTCTATGTCATCACTAAAGGCAGTTGGAGAAGATGAGTAGCAGCTAAGTGTAGGATGTTTACCTAGGAGGATATTGACAAGATGGCTACCACCTGCATAGCTGAGCAATGTAACAGAGTGGGTTTGAGGCTGCCAAGTGCTACTTTCCATCCTTGGGCTGACCTGCAGACCATAGCTGATTGAAGACCTATATTTGAGGGATCTAAGATTCACCAAGGACAGCATGGGCAAATGGGAAGATGCAACCCTAGGTGAGAAGTTCCATAGCCAGGTTCTTTGGTCAAGCCGAGTTCATGTGGATATATAAAGGTATCTCAAGATTTTCTTTTTATTTTTCTTATTGTTAAATCATAGCTGTGTACATTAGTACAGTCAAGGGGTACAATGTGCTAGTTTCATATACAATCTGAAATATTCTCATCAAGCTCTTTCTAATATGGTGGGGTCAAGGCTGTTGATCAGTATGTACTAAGAATGTGTGATTTACTTGCTGTCAATTAACTATACATACATAACTTTTTCTTGTGTCAAAACATTATACTGAATTTAAGCACAAATAAAGTTTGAACTACCATTGTGTAAGAAAACTTGAGTATGATTTGCTAAGTTCAAATGCATCATATGTTGTCATCTGAAATTCCTGGACATTTTCCAATATAGTAATTTTTAAAAGCTTTTTGGTCTTTGCTAGATTTGACCTTAGATTATTATTTATTAGATTTATCATTATACTGCTATATACCTTACATATTTTTCTTCCGTATCATTTATTTTTGCATAAGACTTTAAAAATAAGTTACAAGATTATTGTTGTTTTTCATAATGCAATAACATTTGCACCTTATATCACGAGAAAATATAACAGAAGCTAGAAGGAAAGCAAGAGGGAAAGGGAAAAGTTATAGAGGAAAGAAAAAAGAGTATTCAATATTTCAAAAGTCCCTCTTAAAATCACCCATTTGATATGAGTAGTGTAAAAGGATATCGCCAGAAGTTGGTAGACATTTTCATACATGATGATACACTTAAGTCCAAATCATATCCAAGGTATCCATTCCTTTATTCAAAATTGCATTTCAGAAACATATTGCATATTGAACAGATACTGGGAATCAAAGAAGACACTTGTTTGTTCTGGAAAAAGAAAATATTAACTGTTCCTTTGGACACTGAGGTAAAACTGGAAATAAAGGAATTTGTTTAAAAACTAACAACTGAATAAATATCTACAGTACCTCTTTGCCAGGGCTTACTTAGATTGCTGTCTTTTAACAGTATTTGTTTTTAAACTGCATGAGGTCTAAATAGACCCCAGTTTTCAAATCCAAAACACATATTTCTATAAACATTGCTTTAGGTTGATCGTATTTTGTTGCCAGCAGGAAAAAAGCTTCCATTTTTATGTGCAACAAAATTGTGCCACGGGGGATGGCAGAATGCAATTAAGGAAGGGAGTGTCATTCGAAACCAGAAGCTGAGATGTCTGAACAACCAGATAGCCAGCTGTATGGGGATTTACATAATATGTAGGAAGTAGCAGGATCTATACTTAGACGATATCCCTATTCACAATTGTGTCCATGTCACCTGGCACTTTCATAAATTCACCATGGCAGGGCATGCAAGAGGCATTTTGGAGTAAGGAGATGACATCTTTCTGTTTTAAAAACAATGAGCCCTTCTTACAAATATTCTTCTTAGAGTTTGATTTAACTAAGTATGAAACAGCCCAAATTAAGGACATTGTCTGTGGGTTGCATGGCACTTGCTGCTTTCAGCATTTGAAAGCTGTTTTCAACTAAGAATCTGACTACTTAGAATTCAAGCCCTATGCAACTAAGAGACTCCAAAAGAGGTAATGAACCATAAATTATTGCCGTTAGATATTTAATACTCAATCAGTATGTGCTCTCTCAAGCATATCCCACTGGCATTGCATTCATTCTGACAGTGTGGTACTGGTTCAATTACTTTGCTCATTTACAATAAAAGATTAATGAAAAGAGGTACATTTTTGTTCACAGAGATTAATTGTATCCTTTGCTTTCCCTATACTAGAAATATTCAACCCATAATCCTGATAGCTTTTGCATCAACAAGCATATGGAAAACTAATAGACTTTCTTCTGCTGGAAATCTCAGAGGGTTTTTTCAGAGCAAAATATCCAGGGAAAATAAAATTGAAAGTTGGCTTTCGGCTGGAAATGAATTAATTTACCTGCTTCTTTAAATTTAGTTTTATGACATTTTGAATTAGTCAGTGTGAAGATGTGTGTACTATAACTTTTCTTTTCTTTTTTTTTTTTTTTTGTCTGTACATTTTCTGTTGAGTATTTACAAAGCAAATTTCCTTTTGAGATCTAATTCTACCAGACAGACCCAGGTAGGTCTCTGCCTAGTAGATGTTCCAACATTTGAAGAAATGTTGACTGTTAACATTTCACAGTTTTTTCTTCAGAAGAAATAGATGCCAAGTGTACTACTATGTTTATTTTGAAAAAAAAAATTTTTTTTTTTGAGCATACGGTTATTTACCTCTGGGAAATCTGGTTTTAAAATTTCAAAGTGCCTCTCTGGTAAATAATTCTTGAGTTTTCACAAACCTTGTGAGTATGGTACTATATTTTTCAGTACCTTGAAGATAACAAGCAAATATCTCTGGCTGGTGTATAGCTGGAATAAAAAGGAAATTTAAATGTATTGAGCCTTATATGCTTTATATGAAATTTTTGCTGGACCTTACTTAACACAATCCTTACATAATTTGGTTAGAATGTTATTTCTATTCTCAGAGAAGAAATTGAGGCTCAAAGAAAAGAAGTGGCTTGTCTGTGATTATGTAATTAGCACGTGGCTGAAGATGGAGTCAAACCATTGTCTTTCCATTGCCAAATCGCATTACATGGTTATTCACCTTATTAAATAGAAGAAAACCTCTGAAGACAGGAACAAACTCTTCCCTAAGCTTGATTTTATTTCTCTATCAAATGGTGACCATAACATTTACTTGACACAAAAGTTTTGAAGATGGAATGAGTATTCAACCAGTCTGAATGGAAATTAGGCAAGCAGAACAGCTCTGTGTACAGATGGAAATAAAATATGGGTGGATTGGGGTTTAACTGTGTAAACTTGATCCTTCATTCCTAGTGGAATCAGTCCCTTTGGCATTGCCAGATGGACTCTGTCTGAGAAGCTTTCCTGAGTTCAAATAGACAGTTTAATGACCCCTCTTCTTCTGTGCAATACAATCTATTAATCTGTTCCTCAATCAGAGATATTCACAAAAATTTAACTGGCAGAAATATCTAGTCTATGCTTTTCTTCAGGTCGTTTTCTTTTCTTTGCGAGAGATATATATTAGCTTCCACATATACTTACAGTAGAAAGAGAGAGAAGGAAATAACCCAATTTCCCTTTTTTACCTTTCATGTATTTTTCTAACACCCTAGCCCCCAATTTCAGTGATGTCAGCCCCCAGGAAACTATAAATGGTTTAATAGACACTCTATAATTTTTCAGTGGTCTCCAGAGAGGAACCCAGTGGATCAGAAACAAATGCACTCTTTCTGAAAACATATATCCATAATAAAAATAAAAAATGAGCAGGGCAGAATCAACTTAAAACAAAATCCAGCCTCTTTGTCCTAAAGAAAACAATGCCTTTGCAGTGTCACCATCTCACAATTGTGATTAGTTTTATTGAATTTATTATATTTTTGGCAGTGATTATATTGTGTCAAAAAGAATGGTGCTCATCATTATGTTCTGAGGAAAAAGCATATTCTTCGGCAATTGTAAGCTTAATTTATTTTGTGGTTACATAGTGAGCTCATTGGGAAAGATGCATTTCATTTTAAGAAGGCTATCCAGAAACTATGACCACAAAGGACAGGTATTTTTACGTTTCTTTTTATCCTTATGAGATATTTAGATGAAGAAGAACTGGTTGTTGCCCAATGAATTTGTTTCTTGCTTTACAAATGATGTCTATGCATGTATTTCAACATGGAACCCATCACTATTTGGAATTCCTTACATTTTTTAGTATCTGTATTAATATAGACCCTGTGTCTTTCCTTTCAGAACTTTCTATTTAACAGCCATTATGTATAAGAATCAACCCATGTGATATTGGGCAAGGAATCCTCTTAGGCTTTAATTTCTTCATTTATGAAATAATGGAATTTGGACAGAATATTAACCAACAGGCACAATATATCTACGAGGATGTATTTTCAAGGACCTCGCCACATGAGAGAGACGCACAAGATTCTAACAAAACATGATGGACAATGTGACCAATATTAAGAGTGGGGTAGGTGAGAAAAGTCAGGAAATGTGTCACCCAAGAAAGTAATACTTCATCTGTGTCTCAAGAAATAAATAGTAGTTTGTAGGAAGATGTGATGAGATAATGTAGGAAAGAAAAGAAATAATAACAAAAATAAAAAAATGTTTTGGGGAGCAACAAAATTCTAATACAGATTGGCATTTAGGCAGGAGGATGTGTAGGAGAAATTTAAGATCCTGCAATGGGCCAAACTTTGTATTGCCTTGTTAGGCTTGCTAAGATCTCTAAGCTTTATCCCAAAAGTAATAGGAAACCATTGAAAAATAGTTAGCAATGTTAGATAATACCACAATTTCTGTTGATTTCGCCTCATGATTGCTTTTCACCGTTGCGTCTGGCTGTCCTCAGAGTTGGGGAGGTGTCTCCCCAAGATTAGACCCCAGCGGGATCACTGTATTGTTGCTGGATCTTTGTAGGGAGTGACCCTGTGTAGTTCCTCTGGGGCTGCTGTAGTTAGGGGATTCT
>CAUYPK010074432.1:0-10512 GCA_963574355.1 Loris lydekkerianus
AAAAAGAAATAACTGAAGCTGTTAACAAATGGAAAAACATACCATGCTCATGGCTGGGAAGAATCAACATTGTTAAAATGTCCATACTACCCAAAGCAATCTACAGATTTAATGCAATCCCTATTAAAGCACCATTATCATACTTTAAGGAACTTGAAAAAATACTTCTTCGTTTTATATGGAATCAGGAAAGAACCTCAAATAGCAAATACATTACTCAGAAATAAGAACAAATCAGGAGGTATCACGTTACCAGACTTCAGGCTATACTATAAATCTATAGTGATCAAAACATCATGGGACTGGCACAAAAACAGAGTGGTAGATGTACGGAACAGAATAGAGAACCAAGAGATGAACCCTGCTACTTATCATCATTTGATCTTCAACAAGACTATCAAAAATATTCAGTGGGGGAAAGACTCCCTATTTAACAAATGGAGCTGGGTGAACTGGCTGGCAACCTGTAGAAGACTGAAACTGGACCCCCACCTTTCACCATTAACAAAAATTGATTCTCACTGGATAAAAGATTTAAACTTAAGACTTGAAACTATAAAAATACTAGAAGAGACTGCAGGAAAAACACTTGAAGAAATCAGCCTGGGAGAATATTGTATAAGGAGGACCCGCTGGGCAATTGAAGCAACACCAAAAATCCATTACTGAGATCTCATTAAACTAAAAAGCTTTTGCACAGCCAAGAGCACAGTAAGTAAAGCAAACAGACAACCTTCAGAATGGGAGAAGATTTCTGCAGGTTATGCTTCCAACAAAGGTCGGATAACTAGAATCTACAGAGAACTCAAACTAATCAATAAGAAAAGAATAAACAACACCATTTCTATATGGGCAAGAGACTAGAACAGAAAATTCTCTGATGAAGACAGGTGCATGGCCTACAAACATAAGAAAAAATGCTCATCATCCTTAATCATCGGAGAAATGCAAATCAAAACTACTTTGAGATATCATCTAACTCCAGTGAGACTAGCCCACAGCACAACATCCCCAAACTACAGATGTTGGTGTGGATGCGGAATGAAGGGAACACTCCTACCCTGTTGGTGGGAATGCAAGCTAAAACAACCTTTTTGGAAAGAAGTTTGGAGAACACTCAAGGAACTAAAAGTAGACCTACAATTCGATCCTGCAATTCCTCTACTGGGTATATACCCAGATGGCCAAAAATTATTTTACAACAAAGACATTTGCACCAGAATGTTTATTGCAGCCCAATCCATAATAGCCAAGACATGGAAACAGCCCAACTGCCCATCGACCCATGAATGGATTAACAAATTGTGGTATATGTACACCATGGAATACTATGGATGGAGCTGGAACATATTCTTCTTAGTAAAGTATCTCAAGAATGAAAAAAAAAAGTACTCAATGCTACTACGAAATCAATATATAAGCCCCTACACACTCATACAAATGGCAAAACATAACTATAGTCCAGAAAGTAAAAAGGAAGAGGAGAGAGAGGGGAGGACAGGGGGGATATGGGAGGAGGAAAGGGACTCGGGGGGACCTCACATAATGTGCATGATGCAATGGTACATTTCAAAACTATTAAGAAATGAGTATAATTTTGATGGATGTGTTACTTAGTTCAATGTAAGCATTTCACATTGTATATTGAAGCAGTACCCTGAACACCATAAATGCATCAATGTACAAAGATGTGATTTAATAAAAAAAATTTTTTTTAAATACCCAGGTGGGCTTAGCACCTGTAACGCAGTGAGTAGGGTTCCAGCCACATACACCAAAGGTGGTGGGTTTGTGCCTGCCCCAGGCCTGCTAAACAACAATGACAACTGCAACCAAAAAATAGCTGGGTGTTATGGCAGGCGCCTGTAGTTCCAGCTACTCAGGAGGGTGAGACAAGAGAATTGCTTAAACCCAAAAGTTTGAGGTTGCTGTGAGCTGTGATGCCATGGCATTCCACCAAGGGCAACATAGTAAAACTCCATCTCAAAAAAAAAAAAAAAAGAGGAATATTTCCCTAACAAAAATGTTTATATGATGCTTTAGCATGATGTGATCATTGTGGGCACACAGCATGTGTTTTATTAAAACAATCTAATTACAAATCTATTAAGGAACTACACTATAAGGAAATTAAATTAAAACATAATTAAGAGGAAATTATTATACCCAGATAGAGCAAATAACAGAGGCACAAAATATGTTGTGACAAGGACTATTAGAAATGGTCTGCAAAAACAATGTCCCCAGCTAATGGCTTAGAGAAAAAATATAGCTCATTCTTAAACACAAATACCCCAAATTGGGAAAAAAGAGAAGCTAGCATCTCCCAAAGACAGACCTCCAAAGACTGCCACCTGAGAATGCCAAACACCTTGCAGTTGCTTTCCAGGAAAACCTAACAGGAAACTTCTGTGTCCCTGTTATTATTAAAGCTCCATCCCCGGCTGACAAATGCTATCAGAATTTAAAATCTGCCCCAGTGTCTCCTCCTAATGCAGCAGTTCACCCAGCACCTTTGAACGTGCGAGAAGCTCTTCTCTTCTCAGCCTGCTTAGAGCTTTTACCTGTCAAGGGAAATTGCCTGACATATCCACCGTTCAGAAAGGCGTCTCCCACCACCCTTAGTCTGAGGACTGCAACAGTTTGGCAGGTGCCTATAAAACACAGAGCACTCCATGCACACTGACCACAACGAAACCAACATAATTGAAATAAATACAGCTTTTTATCTTTAAAATAGTCCCTTGAAATTTGAGACGGCAAAATGAAAAGGTCCCATATCACACAGAAATTGAACTTGATCATGCTGCTAAATGGTATTTTTACCTGTCTTAAATGCTCAGCTCTACGCTCACAAAACACAAGGTTGCAAATTATTGCCCAGCTCCCAGAGAGGTGGTGGGCAGTGGGTGGTTCCAGATGTTAGTTTTTTATTTCTCTCAGCATAGAAAAACAGGTTGATAATTTGTATAGTAGAAGGCCATGTCTAGACAACACTACGATATATGTTTAAATTAATTCATGTCTTTATATAAGCACTAAATGTATCTGAAATTCCTTGTTGATGTCAATGGAGGGGTTTCTTTTTTTTTTTTCAGTTGTACAGTTGTGACAACTATTTTATTTTTTTAATTCTTTATTAAATCATAACCATGTACACTAATACATTAATGGGGTACAATGTGCTAATTTGATATACAATGTGGAATGCTTACATCTAACTGATTAACATAACCGTCTCCTTGCTGACTTATTTGTTGTGGCAAAAACATTCATAGTTAATATAGTATAGCTTAATAGTATATAAAAGTTATCATTGCATTATGTACATTAGGTTAGATCCAAAAAAAAACCCTCCCCCTCCCCTTCCTCCTTTCTCCTCTTCCCTCCTTCTTTGTGGACTATAGTTTTTCTTTTGTTTTTTTCCTAGAACTTTATTTATTCACTCAAGTGCAATCAAGTCCTCAGATGAATGAAACTACATCCTAACTTACAAAGAGATTAGTTAACAACAAAAGCATAACTGATCTTAAAATCCCCAGCGAGAATTCTGAAGTGTCCTTAGAGCATGGTGGCAGTGGTTGGGCCAGGCAAGACCACACAGCTACAAAGCTTGAAAACTGCAGGGTTCAGAGTCACCAAGTTATTTGATATTTGGCAAGCCAATTAAAAACACTCAGTGGGGAAAAGATTCCCTATTTAACAAATGGTGCTGGGTGAACTGGCTGGCAACCTGTAGAAGACTGAAACTGGACGCATACCTTTCACCATTAACTAAGATAGACTCTCACTGGATTAAAGATTTAAACTTAAGACGTGAAACTATAAAAATACTACAAGAAAGTACAGGAAAAACTCTTGAAATCGGCCTAGGCTAAGATTTTATGAGGAGGACCCCCCTTCCCACACCAGGCAATTGAAGCAACATCAAAAATATACTACTGGGACGTGATCAAACTAAAAAGCTTCGGCAAAGCCAAAAACACAGTAAGTAGAGCAAGCAGATAGACCTCACAATGGGAGAAGATATTTGCAGATTATTTCTCTGACAAAGGTTTAATAACCGGAATTCACAGAGAACTCAAACATATTTGCAAGAAAAGAACAAGTAATTCTATCTCGGGGTGGGCAAAGGGCTTGAAGAGAAACTTCTCTGAAAAAGACAGGCACACGGCCTACAGACACGTGAAAAAATGCTCATCATCCTCAATCATCAGAGAAACGCAAATCAAAACTACTTTGAGATATCATCCAATTCCAGTAAGGTTAGCCAACATCACAAAACGCCAAAACCAGAGATGTTGGCGGGGATGTGGAGAAAGCGGAACACTTCTACATTGCTGGTGGGATTGCAAACTGATGTTCCTTTTGGAAAGATGTTTGGAGAACACTTAGAGATCTAAAAATAGACTTGCCATTCGATCCTACAATTCCTGCACTAGGTCCAGGACCTAGTACATCCAGAAGTCCAAAAATCACATTATAACAAGGATATATGTACCAGAATGCTTACTGAAGCCCAATTCATAATTGCTGAGTCAGAGAAGAAGCCCAAGTGCCCATCAACCCATGAATGGATCAATAAATTGTGATATATGTACAGCATGGAATATTATGCAGCCTTAAAGAAAGATGGAGACTTTACCTCTTTCATGTTTACATGGATGGACCTGGAACTTATTCTTCTTAGCAAAGTATCTCAAAAATGGAAGGAAAAGTATCCAATGTACTCAGTTTTACTATGAAACAGAAGAAGAAGAAGGAATTATAGCCCAAGAAGAACAGGAAAACAGAGAGAGAGGGGAGGGGAAGGGGGACGATGGGGGGAGGGAGGGTAATTAGTGGGAACATACCTACGGAGCATCTTACAAGGGTCCATGTGAAATTTTCTAGGTGCAGAATATAAATGTCTTAAGATACAAGAACTAAGAAAATGCTGTGAAGGCTACGTTAACCAGTTTGATGAAAACATTTCAAATTGTATGTAAAACCAGCACATTGTACCCCATGATTCATTAATGTACACACCTGTGATTTAATTAAAAAAAAAAAAAAAGAAGAAGAAGAAGAAGAAGAAGAGGCTGCAGAGGGGTGGTGTGCTCTGGTCCTCCGTCTTGCGGGATCCATTATCTATAGGACTTTGGGGCAGATGTGATGGCAGTCACACCAGCTCCCCTGCAGGAGAGCCGGGGAAGAAACGGAGCACGCAGCGCTCTACCAGGCCCAAGTGCAGACTGACGTCAGTGTGCTGGGGGATTCCTCTTCTTGTGCTTTTTTGCTTTCCTTTTACTGACACACTTGAGACAGAACCACCGCCTCTCCTCTGCCGGTGCAGCCATTATTCCGACACAGGGCCAGTGGTACCAGTCACTGCAGTGGTCACAGCTGATCATCGGGCTCCCGTCGTCAGGCTTGTTACACCCGGGGCAGATCCAGATCTGCTCGTCCCACTCATCGCAGATCACAGAACTACTGATCGTCTCGGTCACCACGCTGCGTACGGGGGCCTTGGCACTGCCGGCCACCACACGGTCCCAGGAGGGTCCGAGTGCTGGGCAGGCAGCGGGCACTAGGAGTGGCAGTGGGGGTGCGGGGCCCACGGGCAAGGGACCGGAGGCTGGGGCCACGGTAGCCGGGGACAGTGTCTTGGGCCAGTTCAGGGAGGCAGCCGGCTTAGCCTCCAGGGTGGGAACCACTTCACAGATGACAATCTTGTTTTGGCCAGCAATGTCTTGGTAGGTTACTCTGGGGATAACTGGAGTCCGGGCTGGCACGACTGGCTCCACTTTTATTTTTTCATGCTCGTGTCCCTCCTTTTCTTGTCTTGTCTTGTCTCTTTCTCTGTTTTCTTTCTCCCTCTTCTTCTCTTCCTTCTCCTGCCTCGCCTTTTCCCTTCCTTTCTCCTTAGGTTTCTCTTTTTCCTCAGAGAGTTTTCCCAGAAGCATTGGTGCCGACCAGGGCGGCAGGCCGGGGACCCTGGCTGTGGCAGCGGGGCTGAACACAGCCATCTCCTTCTGGGGCAGAACCAGAGGGGCTGGTGTTGCTTTCACCTTAACTTCTCCTCCTCTCTCTTCAACGTTCTCCTCTTCTCTTTCCTCCTTATCTTCTTTACCCCTTTCTCTATCTTTTGTCCTATCCTTATGCTCCTCTCTCTCCTTCCTCACAATCGCATCTTTCACTCTCACTTTTGCATCAACATCTTGAAATTCTGTCATTTTAAAGTTGGAGGGAGCTGAGTCCTCATCTTTCAGAAATTCCTTCCACGGATACTTTGTCTCCTTGCCGGCTTCCTTTTCTTTCTCTTTCACTTCATTTTCCTTGTCGTTGTCTTCTCCTCTGGCCCTGTCTCTCTGCTTTTCTTTGTTTTCCATTTTAGTCTTCAGCAACTCTTTCAATTTCTTCTTCACCTCCATTAAGGAAGGCAGCTTGCCTTTCTTTTCAGACACCTTGTGGAGAGGCTCAGGAGCGGGAGGGGACACGGAAGGAGAAGAGATATAAGGAAAGTTGGGAGGCGTATTTGAAGGCATTCCCAGCTTCGTTTTCCGCACAACCTCATCAGTGGAGGGGTCCACCGCCCAGGAGTTATTGGACCCGGAGGTTCCACCCGAAAGAGGCAGGGGAGTGGATCCCAACTTCGTGAAGTTGTTTGAGGAAGTGGAGGCTTTTGGAGTGGTGCACTCTAAACCTAAAATCCTTTGGAGGCTGGTAAAAATGTTTCCTTCGGATTCTGATTCAGAGGAGAGTTCAAAAGGATCCGGCTGTCCTTCAGCACGAGCGTGTGCAATCACAGCATGAATAGGGTCACCAATCGTTTTGTCTGTCACCACAGCCCCTTTCAGCTGATTCTCACTGCTCAGCTTCCTGGCATCAGGAGCCATTCTCACCTGCTTGACCTGGATAGCCCCTTTACTGACGTTTTCGCTTACTGTAGCTGAAGGAGTCCTGGTTGGTGTTTCTGGTCTGACGTGCACCTGAGCAATATGAGTCAGAACCTTGGGGCTCTTACAACGTCCCAGTAATTTCTTCTGTTTGGACATCATTTTTGGTAGCCAGATAGGACTTCCCACCATTGCTGGTGACTCAGTCTTCTGTCCTAGAGAAGTAATTTTAGTCTTGGTTTTAGGTGTAAAGGACTTGGTTTCTAATGCTTTTGGAGTTGGCGGTTGTGATTTTACAATTGCAATCAACATGGGCGACTCTGTAGACACAGGGGTGAGGTCTGTGCTGTCCTGCACATGCTCTGGAGGGAGCCTGGGTGGGACCTTTTTAGTATTTATTGAGCTGAGGGGTTCTCGAGCTTCCAATACCACGACATCTAGGCTGTTCCTTTTCCTGCTCAGCAGCCGGGGTCGCTTCGCGGCAGGCATTTCTTCAGCTTCGGGGCTGTCCAGCGGTCTCTTACCCAGGAAATTCTCATGGTTCAGAATTTCTTCCTCCTCTAGTTCATCATCCTCTTCCAAGGGAACCTGCCTGGCTCCTGCTGAGGCGCCCCCACCCCTGGGCACCTGCTCCTCTCCTTTCTCTTTCCCAGAAGATACCATGGGTGGCATGTAATCTGGGATGTGTTCTTTTCTTTCTTCAGCATCTGTACTTCCAGGTCCAGGAAACTGAAGTACATTGTTCTTCATAACGGGAAACGAAGGGATTCGATGTGGGAAAGCGACAGGTTCAATATTGTGAACATAGTCTTCTAGTTCGTGCACACTAACCCCCATAAGTTGGAAAGCTTCACCAACGTCATCCAAAGTTGGGCCTGTTCGGCCATGGAGCTCAGAGGCCCTATGGCAGCCGCGGCCCAGCTGCTTGAGATAGCGCTCCAGCACGTCCGTGAGGAGCTCGCAGGCGCTGAGCTGCACCGAGTCCCAGCCCAGCGCCTGGCACATCTGCGCCACAGAGACCCTCAACAATGACCTGGAGTAATTCTCGGACATCCTGCTGTGTAGACCCCGGGACTCTGGCCAGTCCCACCGCCACCTGATTTTAGCAGCACCCCCCCCACACACACACACACACACACACCCACACCACACCCTGATTCAAACTCTAGGACCCTGGCAATGGGGAAATTGTCCTCAGGATCTCGGCCAACCAACTCACCTCAAAGCCTGCTCCTTCCCCACACACACACCACACACACACTGATTCAACCTCTGGGGCCCCCACACAGGGGAAATTGTCCCCGAGATCGCAGCAAACCAGCTCACCTCAAAGCCTGCTCCCCCCCCCTTCCCACACACACACACTGATTCAACCTCTGGGGCCCCCACACAGGGGAAATGCCCCCAGAGATCCCAGCGAACCAGCTCACCTCAAAGCCTGCTCCCCACACACACACAAACTGATTCAACCGGTAGGACTCCCACACGGGGGAAATTGTCCCTGGGGTTCCTGCCCAACCAACTCACCTCAAAGCCTGCTCCTGGTCCTGAGGTGTGGAACCACAGCCTGAAGCAACCTCTCAGCTGAGCGTCCAGGGCAGAATGAAGCCACAGCCCTGGGCCTGCTCGCCTTATATAGACCTGCTGCCCTGGCTCCGCCCACAAGGATCCGCCCACCTGGCTCCACCCACTCCACCCATCCCCTCCCTCCACCCCACCCACCCTGGTCAGGGCCATGAGCCACGCCCTCACGTTTGACCTCAACTGCCCCAGTCTGTGAGTTAGCTGGACTCAGGCCTACCAGAGGACCCACAGTGGGTGCTCTGTCTCGGAATCCTGCTGGGAAAGCCATGTTCCATCTGCTGTTACACATCTTTGAAGAAATGCTTCAGGATCTTGACCCCACCTGTTGAAAGTTTCTGTCCACAGCTCTGCTCTGGTCTTCAGCTGAATCCAGCACCAGTTAAAGGGAAAGTCTGCTCGACTTTAATTTTCAGTCAGGATTGTGCAGGCTGACCGCATTGTACGTCTGGCCTTGGCTGTTTTGGGTGCTGTGTCAATGGAGTTTCTGATAGGTTTTTCTTTCTGGGATTGCAAGTTACCAGGGAGAAAGGAATTCAGGGGTCAAAAGGATTTTTTTTTTTGTGAGATGGAGTCCCATTGTGTTGCCCTAAGCACAGGGCTGTGGCATCAGCCTAGGACACAGAGACCTTAAACTCCTGGGCTCCAGCAACCCTCCTCCCTCACCCTATTGCAAGTTACCAGGGAGAATGGAATTCAGGACTCAAAAGAAATTCTTTTTTTTTTTTTTTTTTTTTTTTTTTTGAGAGGAAGTCCCACTGGGTTGCCCCAGGCACAGTGTGGTGGCATCAGCCTAGGACACAGAGACCTTAAACTCCTGGGCTCCAGTAACCCTCCTCCCTGACACTCCGCAGTAGCTGGAACTGAAGGTGCCCACCACAACACCCAGCTAATTTTTCTATTTTTAGTAAAGACAGGTTCTCACTCTTGCTCAGGATGGTGTCAAACTCCTGAGCTCAGGCAATCGACCCACCTCGGCCTCCCAGAGTGCTAGGATTACAGGTGTGAGCCACCATCCCCAGCACCATAGAAACTCTTTAATAGGTGTAACTACAAAGTAATAAGACTTATACGACATATTGTACATAAATGCTTCCTCATTCTCCAAGTCACCATCTGAGATGCTCTCCATATATAACATCAATGCTATCATTGCTCAAAATATTTGTGAAAGTACTTCCAACACTAATGCACATCCCCAAGGGAGAGCAGATCTCCATAATATGAGGAGTGTGTGTGTGAGGGGGAGCTTTTTTTTGAACACCTAAATCTGTTAAAGATCAATTTGGGGGCCAGTACCCTAATTGTGATGTGCATGTATGCATGGTTACACATTTGTGAGCGCATGTACTTGTATGTACAAGGATGTGAATGTGCATGGGTGAACATGGGCGTGTGTACATACATGTATGTGACCTTCAATCAGCACAGGAAGAAACATGTGTGGGGGAGTGAACACTAAAATGATACAGCATCCCTGGGTGTTGAGATTTCACATACATTTTGTAATATTTCCTTGGCTTATTATTTGTACTTTCTAATTTTTCTACAATCATTTCTTGCTTGTGTAAAAAGAAAATAAAGAGGAAAAAAGCAAAAGGGAAAAGAAACAAGGAAGAAGTCCTTCTCACATTTTCAATGAATTCTGGTAAATGCAGTACCATGTTAATTTCCTCCTGCTACGGGACAAATTGCAGCAAACTTAGAGTCACAAACATTAAAAATGTATTACCTTGCAGTTCTGGTGGTTAAAAATCCAAAATGGGTCTCAATGAGCTAAATGTCCAAGGTGTCGGCAGAGCCAGACTCTTTTAAAGTCTCCAGAAGAGAATCAGTTCCGAGCCTTTTTAAAAATTAAATCATAGCTGTGTACATTAATGCAGTCATGGGGTACAGTGTGCTGGTTTTATATAAAATTTGAAATATTTTTATCAAACTGGTTAGCATATCCTTCATGGCCTTTTCTTAGTTATTGTGTTAAGACATTTATATTCTACATTTAGTAAATTTCACACGTACCCTTGTAAGATGCACCATAGGTGTGGTCCCGCCA
>CAUYPK010074433.1:0-13555 GCA_963574355.1 Loris lydekkerianus
GAAAATGCCAGGAAGGCTATGTTGAATATTGGGATGAAAATGTGTCAAATGGTTTATGAAGCTAGTATATGATGCCCCATGATCATATCAATGTACACAGCTATGATTTAATAAAAATAAATAAATAAATAAATAAATAAATAATAAATAAATAAAATGAAAATCTGTGGTTTGGTGAATTCACTGTCATCAATTATCTTAGCTAAATATTTTGGATAACTGGCTAAAGCTATTAAATAAGCGCTGGCTGCTTCACCTTGCACCCTTGAGTTATGGAGACAATTTTTTTTCTTACATCTCATGCGTAACTCAACCTCTGTTAGATTTTTACTTTTCTTCTACAGATTCCTCACCTCTCTCAGCCTTCAAAAAATTGAAGAGAGTCTTGGCCTTCCTCTAGATTAGACCTAGGCCTACGGGAATATTGTGGCTGGTTTGGCCTTCTACTCAGACATTCACATTTGTTCTATATGAGCAATAAACAGTTTTACTTCTTTATCATTAGTGAATGGCACATTTAACTTCCATCAAGAACATTTCTTTTACATTTCAATATTGGGTCTTTATTGCAAAAGGCCTAGCTTTTTACCTATCTTGGCATTTGACATGCCTTCTTCACTAAGTTTAATCAGTAGGAAATGTACAACTCTTTCTTTTACTTGAACTCTTAGAGACCATTGAGAATTATCAGTAAATTTGATTTCAATATTGATTCTCAGAAAACAAGGAGGCTTGAGGTAAAGGAAACAGATGAAGAAAAGGCTGGTTGGCAGAGCACACAATGCTTATTGAGTTTGCCATCGTATGTGGGCACAGATCAAGGTGCCCTAAAACATTTACAATATTAACACTAAAGATCACTGGTTACAGATCAACATAACAAATAAACAACTATTAAAATCTTGAAATATTCTGAGAATTACCAAAATGTGAAATAGAGAAATAAAGTGAGCACATGCCTTTGTAAAAAGTGGCACCAAGACACGTGCCAGATGTAAGGTTGCCACAAACCTTCAGTTTGTGAAAAACACAGCATCAGTAAATGCATGAGCCCATGTGCAAATTAGACAGTCTATAAATAATAATGAATAACATAATTGAATTACCTGTCCTGAGACAAGTCATTCCGTAGGATTATGGACTATAAAACTCATAGAGAAAAAAGATATAGACTGAGTAGTTCAAATACTAAGATGCACAGTAAGATAAATTAAAGACAGTGCACCCCATTTGAAGACTAGTTTAATTTAGAAAGTAATATAACTATATTTGTGTTTTATAAAAATGAATCTGGCTTCAAATTGACAGTACTAGGGAAGGGTTAGTTAGAAGTTGCATATATTCTACTGGAAATTTCATGTAGGACTGGATGTAAGAGGTATTAGAATACACAAAGCTATAATTTGCCAACTTTATGTTTGTGAGGTGATGTTTCTGTGAAAGATGAAGGAGAGAATGAATCAATAATAATTTCCTACTTTCATGATGTGACTATTCACTAATAGAAGGAAATTGGGAAACATCATTTCATATTTTCATCAATACTTTCCTGATAAACTACATAAATAAGAGTACATGTAAAATCAGAATACACAGGATAAGAAGATCAACAACACTTTCCATGTCTTTAACCTAGCATGCATCAATATTTTATCTGAAATCAGAGATGAATTATGTTAATGTAAGGCCCCCTACGTTAGATCTATCCATTGTTCATTATTGCTTTCTGAGATCTGTGCCTTTTTAATTAATATTGGTAGCTTGACCAAAAATGAAGTAAAGTGAAATAAATTGAGTTTGACTCTATTATTAAAATGTATGAAATAGTTTGGTAAAGAGATGTTTTTAATTTTCTTTTAATTTTGTTTTTTCTGAGCTCCTACCTATCTCTGAGTCTTTACATATATTTTGTGGGAAGCTTGGAAAAGTTATCTTAGTAAACATTATTCATAAAATAACTTCCCTTGTTATTAAATAGTCCTAATACCCATGTTGTTTAACATTGTTCTCTGTATTGAAGCCATTTGAAAACCAACTTGATTCATCCTTCTGTTGTTAGTTATAAACTCTTGGGTATTTTATTTCCACTGAATACGTATTTTATTTTGATACATAAAATAATTTTCTTAAATAGCATCCTTATCTTATTGGTCTTAGAACTACAGGTATAAAGATTTCCCAGATACACTTTTACAAAACAGAATAAGTGAAAAATTCCATTTTGTAGTTTTCATTATGTTCTAAGATTACCTTGGCCAAATCTCTTCAGCCCTCATAGTTTATTCTTCTCATGAAAAACAAACAAAGAAACAAAAATAAACAAAGGCTGAAGTAATAATAGTTTCCAGAGCTAAGATTTAAAGTATATTATTATATTCTGCAATTTATATCTTTCATAGATATAAAAATCAGTGTCTGTATTTACAGCTTGTAATTTTCTAGGAAACACCAAAGGAAATGATTACTGACTTAACTGACAGTATAAATTATTCTGTGTGTTTAAAAAGAGAATAAGTAGAGAAAATGCACTCATAGAACAAACTGATTTCCTATGAACATGTGAAAGATTATAGTAGAAACTAGTTAGATAATGTCTGTTTAATCTATTCAAACTTTCCAATCGGCCCATTTGTGAAATATCTGATGTCTAAAATATATGACAAGTGTTTCATTTTCTTTCTTGTCTGCTTTAATTCCATTTTAAAAATATCTCTTTAACAGATGGTTATTGAAATATGATAGAATATTTAAGAAATAATAAAACCATAATACTGGAAATCAAATATAATGGCTTCTCCTACCTTATATCCACATGATCAGAAACTCAGAGAAATTTCATATTTTAAAACCAATTTTTCTAGTAGTTAAAATTTATCTTAAAACTTTAACTAAGCATGCTATCATTTATAGAAACTTAAATCATAATTCTCAAACAATGGGATTTATCAGCTCAAAGCCTCTTTGGAAATATTCAAATTAATTATTTAAATATTTAAATTATACTCCAAAATACCTTCTTACAGACTAAGTGTTTGGCAATGGGCAGCATAAGGCATACAAGCCATAATAATGCAGGAGATTACTAAGCTTTCACCAATTAAATCGATTAAACAGGTATGGAGTAACTACTGCTTTGTAGTAAATGTGAATAAAAAACATCAAAAAAAATTAATATTCTCAAGTTATGTGTCAACCCATCAAGAATAGGAGTAAACAACAATGAATTATATATCTGATAATAGTGAAGTATCTAGAATATATAAAGAACTATTATAACACAATAAAGAAAACCAAACCAAATTAACAAATGTGCAATAATCATGAAAAGGTTTTTTTTTTTTTTGAAAAAGTTATACAAATGGCCAAAAACTAGAATAGATCCTTCACATCATTAGTAATTAGGTAAATACCAATCAAACTTAGTGAGATTTTACTTAACACCAGTAGGCTATAATAAAAGCAAACAAAATAAACCAACATCCCAGAAAATAACAAGTAATGGCAAGAATGTGAAGTCATTGTTCATTGATGGTAGAAATGTAAAATGATACTTTGCTATGAAAATAGTTTGGCAGTATTGGTCTACTAATAAAATAAATAGAAGATTTATACATATTATAAATGCATATATAATTTATAACATAGCCACAAAATGTATTTAAAAATGAAAGAATCAAGGCGGCGCCTGTGGCTCAAAGGAGTAGGGCGCAGGCCCCATATGCTGGAGGCGGCAGGTTCAAACCCAGCCCTGGCCAGAAACTGCAAAAAAATAAATAAATAAATAAAATAAAAATAAGAAAGAAAAGAAAAAGAAAGAATCAAAAGAAGAACTAGCATATTTTGACATGCTTATTCAATAGTAGAAAAATAAGTAGATGATAAATAGCAGTAGAGAAAATCAGAGCACAATTAAAAATTAAACTACTGACATAGGTACATAAAACACTGCAGAATTCACATCCCTTTCTACTGTGCACATAGAATACAGTATTTAGCATAGATGAGCATAAACTTGGCCATAGAAAGAGCTTCAACAAATTTTTAAAAAATTAAATCACTAAATAATTATCTTACTACAATGCAATTAAATTAGAATACAATAATAAGGAAAAAATCTTCAAATATTTAGGAAGTAAGCAGTAACATTTGACATAGCCCATGAATCGGAGGAAAAAAAGTACAAATTATGAAGGATTCAGCTGATTGATTATAAACATGAAACACAACAAAATGACTAGCATGCAGATAAATCCATTCAGGAGTTAAATTTCTAGCTTTAACTTGTATATAAAACAAATTCGCAAAAAAATAATTATGTATTTATCTTTAGTTAAAAAGACAAACAAATTGTGCTTAATGGAAACAGGCAGAAGAAAATAACAGAATTGAAATGAAAATTGTAAAATTGCCAAGCAAGTCATTAGCAAAAAAAAGGCATTAAGACAAATGTGCAACAGAAAAAACAGATAAATCGAAACGTTGAATACTTAAAATTAATTTAATCTCTAGAAATACTCATTGGTAGAAAGAGGGAGAAAGAGGATTCAAAAGAAAACTTGGTAAGAAAAAAAATGGCATTGCAACTCCTAGAGATACTAAATGAATATTATTATTATTAATCAATTACTATACAATATGTGATATATATTATATATTATTAACATATTTGTCAGGTGCATAGCTGAGTTGGGAATTAGAGCTGAGCTGCCACTCAGCTGAAATGAATGCAGTAATCCTTTAGTCATTCAGTATGATGCAATCCAGAGGTAGCTCCAACTGTTCCATTTTCACCTATGGGAGGATGCAGACTCCAGGGTAAAGTAGATGAGTGCAGATGTAAGGCTTATCTTCACCCATAGAAGGGTGCAGTCTCCAGGATAAAGTAGATGAGTGCAGATATGAGGCTTATCTTCACCCATAGAAGGGTGCAGTCTCCAGGGTAAAGTAGATGAATGCAGATATAAGGCTTATCTTCACCCATAGAAGGGTGCAGTCTCCAGGGTAAAGTAGATGAGTGCAGATATGAGGCTTATCTTCACCCATAGAAAGGTGCAGTCTCCAGGGTAAAGTAGATGAGTTCAGATATGAGGCTTATCTTCACCCATAGAAGGGTGCAGTCTCCAGGGCAAAGTAGATGAATGCAGATATAAGGCTTATCTTCACCCATAGAAGGGTGCAGTCTCCAGGGTAAAGTAAATGACAGACTTAAGGTTTATCCTGCTTCTGGGAGATCCTTCAGGAAAGGCTCTAGCAGCATTATGCACTATGATAGAGGGATGGGAAATGGGGGCCTGAAAATAGTGGGGATTACCTCAGTGGAAAAAAGCCTCTTTAATGTTTGCCTCTCTTCACTACAGAAGAGGCTGAAGAAGACCTCTACCCAATGTCTCAGATAAAGAGATACTGGTATGAAGATACCACTAAACTATGAATATGAAAAAGTGTAACAGGCCAGGAGGGGGGATATGTGTATCTTACCTGGAACAGCTTTTAAGAGATTCTAATACATTGGCTGCACCAAGTCTGGCATAGGGAGGTAACTTTCCCAGCTTTCCCGCCTGTCAGGTAAAGCCTCTGTAGTTACCTATGGTCAGGCATAGAAGATCATGCATAGTTTTGTTTTGTTTTTTCTTTTCAGAATACCACATGTGTACAAATCTTTTTGGTTACAAAATTGTTTTTGAACAGCTTGAGTTGGGGTTATAGGCATGTCTATTGCCCAGATACTGTTCATAGTACACATTAGGTACAATGTCACTCATTCCCTCCTCATCCCTCCTACCTGCTTAATATCCATTAAGTTTTACTTGTGCTGATTGATTAGTTTCAATTTAATAGTGAGTACATGGGTATTTGTTTTTCCATTCTTTACATACTTCCCTTAGGATAATGGTCTTCAGCTCCATCCAAATTGTCACAAAAGGATTAATTCTCTTTCTTCATAACTGAATAATATTCCACGGTGTGTGTGTGTATGTGCATAAATGTCACATTTTGTTAATCCACTAATAAACTGATGGACACTTGGGCCGATTCCATATCTTTGCAATTGTGGATTTTGCTTCAATAAAAATGGATGCAGTAGATTTCTGATAAAATTACTTGTTTCCTATACAGGGTTTTAACTAGGAGTTGAATTTGACACTGATCAATTTACTGACCATATACTTCAGATGACAAAGTGAGATTCCTAGAAAATATAATTGTGAAAAACCCATACTAATAGTATATTTAAATAGTCCTGTATTTATAAAGGGAATTCAATCCATAGTTTTAAAGTATTCTGAGAAAGAAATTTACAGGTCCTAGATGGCTTTATCAGCAGCTTTTTCCAATTAGTTAAAGAACTAAAATGATTTAGATAAAGTTCTCAGCAGAACAGTAAAATAGAAAATAACTCCCAGCTTGTTTTTATTAAGACATCATTATCTTAACAAAAATAGACTAAGATACCAGTAGAAAAACAAATATTTTAAGTCAACTTTTTTTGGGATTGTAAAGAAAGAAATATTAGCAATTCAAATCTAATTATATATGAAAAGGTAAAAAATCACAAATATATCTAGGATTTTAGAATTTGTTTAACATTGAAATTGAACCATTACAATTTATCTACATTAAAAAATAAGGAAGGAAAACTTTAGATACTTAAGAAGTTGAGAGAAATATACAATGATTTCTAACAGTTCTATTCATTTCTGAAGCTACTAATCAGAAATTGAAATTTCATATTCAATAAATAGCACATAGAATATTTTGAAAAAATAATTACCTTTAATTTGGAAATAGTGAATGTTTTCCCCTGAGATCAGAAATGAGGAAAAAAAAAAAAAAAAAAAAGATGCTTGCTAACACCACTTCAATTGACATTGCATTTGAAATCCAAATCGCCTATGCACAGTGTAATAAGTAACATAGATAGTGCTGGGAGGAAGAAAAAAGTCATTATATACACATGTCATTGTCCCTTGACAATAAGTCTTGAGATAGAAACAAAGTATTTTAGTAAATAGAGTGATTAGTTGATTATTATGTGAGATAGACATACCAGGGGATTGACTACAGCTAATCCAGAAATGACAAGATTGAAGTACAGCAAGTTATTGCATGCAAGTGAAAGGGAAATAGTTTGGAGCCATTCCTGCAAAATTGTAAGCAAATAAGAGGTGACTACTATCCAGAATAATTATCAAAATTCAGTTGAATATTTTGGAATACTTAGAAATACGTAGAAATCTTAGTTTAAAAAATTGTGGCATAGAAAATAAATTACAACAAAATTCAAATAGATCTATTCCATATCAGAAAATTACAATCCAAAGGAAGTAATGAAGGCCTTCCTTACTTTAAGCATCGAACTTCTAAGTTAATCGTTTTGATTGCCAGTTTGTTTTTAATGGGTTACACCATACTACTTGGTCTTTTTAAAAAGTATACTGTAAAAATGTCATTCCTTTCTTCTGGAAATGTACAAATTACATCTATCACACCTTCTATATCTCTAGCATGCACAGGTAGCCTCAGCATCTGGCTATGATTATCAGGTATGCTGGAATTTAATGTTAGTGTGTTCATTCCTTCTATGCATATTTAATATTAGAATCCTATGATATCCTCATCTCCATGAAACTTGATGCCGCTCTCTTATCAATACATAAGTTTAAGAGGATTATCAATATGAATAAAAAATAAAAAGCTCTAATGTCTCCAGAAAATGCTAAGAGAATATATTCCTACATTGTAGAAAGTTGGATTTTTTTTAAAAAGTACACATAAAGTATTCATAATGAAAAGGACCTGATACATTGGACTACATTTAAATCAGAAGCAATTTCCCAATAAACAAAATTAAGAAGAGTAAGTGTACAAACAATAAATGGAAAAAGATAATTTGCAATATATGTCACTGAAGAATAAGTCAGTGAAAGCAGCAAAAAAATCCCTGAATCCCGAACACATTTAAAACTGAGGTCAAATTTTACACATTTTCAAAGTTTCAGAAGAGCTTTCATTTTAACTTAACTACATTAGCTGTCCTGAAAGTAGATCAAAAGTAAGAGTGCAGATTAAACCGTATAATGAGCAGTTAACTCAATAACTTTTAATGACCATAAAAAACGGATATGTCCAAGACTAAAGCACAATCTTATCCAGGGTCATAAAAGTCTATTTTATGTGCTGTAAATCTCACAGGAGCTGTGAAATATGCATCTTCACTTCCAGTGTAAAACCTTGTGGCTTGTCTTATTGCCCTTTGTTAGGAGTAAGGTTAATATCTCTCACCTACCTTCTAAGTATAAAGATAAGAAAGGAATAAAGATAAGAAAGATGAACTCACATTTTCTAACACAGAGATATATATCTATACAGATATTTATTTTTAAAAATTATTAATTAAAATTTTATCTCAAATTTTTTGTGTTCTTTTAAAAAATCAACCTATGGGTCATAATATTAATATATTTTAGGTCAAAAGTTCCTGTTTAATCCTACCTGTATAGTTAGCATAACCAAATACTGATTATTTTCGCTCACCACATGGGAAGTGACAAATTTACATAACTAGTAGAATTCTCTACACATCTATATATAAACAATCTAGGTAATTAAGGGAAATGTGATTTGTATTGCTCTAGATAATCTCTGATTCTTTACTTCAATTTGCAAGTGCCGGTACTGCTTATGAAATTGAGTTCACCAAAAAAATACGAATATCTGACATGTAAAATTCACTGTAAAAATTATCATTTTTCTTCTGTTAGTTAAATAGAAACATTCCATTAACTATAGGAGAACTCTCTAACAGTTTTAGAGTACATATACTAGACCGTAAAAAAAAGCCATTTCTTGGCGATTATTTTCCCTCATAAAATCTTTTTAACTGCTGTTTATTATAGCTACTCTTTATGATGATGCTGTTGTATGCATTATTATAACCCCTATTTTTGGTAAAATGTCCAATAAATGTATTTTTAAAATGCATTCTTCTCTAACTTCTTGAGATAAAATGTTGCTGTCATTTTACTGAATGGCACAGCACATAAACATGGCAATAATAAATGTTTTAACGTTTCCAAAGCACTGAATGGCCAGAAATTAATCTGCATTATCCTAACCACTCTCATAACAACATTTTTAACGAGTAGAATTCATCTACTGTATTTTGATGGCAAAAAGTGGATTATTTCATGAAGAGATATGTCAGCACAAAGAGCAATAGGAACTAGCCCTGCACTTTCAAGGGTTGAAAATAGAGAATGAAACTTTTCAATTTAATACAGAATATAACTCTTTATCTACCTTGGTTTTTTCCCAGATCACAGATTCATCATTTAACCTAGAACTAGATGTGCTAAATGGAAAAAGAGAATCATTCCAAAATTAATGTTACAAAGTGGTATTTGTTCCAGTGAAGTTAAAGCAATTCCCTGAATCAGCATATGCCCTGATTTTGCTACTGCAAAGATTAGATGGAACAGCCTAGAAGTCCTAAGAAATAATACTGCTTATCACATTACACAGAGATTTCAGGACAAGTAATACTCTCCTAACTAAAATCTAAAATACTTCAAATATTATCACATTATATAAGTAACAGGCTACATGGTATGTTTAGTTTTATGTTTAATTCTATTTATTGTTCTGATACATAATATAATTTCTATGTATTTTTAATGAAAGAATTATGTGAATCTTTGATAATCAACAAAGACAAGAAATATGTCCCTTACACATATCATTTTCAAACATTTTCATGGAGTTTATATATACTTTGATTTATTAGATTTCCTCAGGGTGTGTGGATCCTATTATGTTTCAAGAGATGTTAGTACTTTATGTAGTTATTTTTAGGTTATTCTCAAATATTCTATTTCTCTCTTTATGTTTATTTAGTAAGGGATTAACTGAAATTGTGTTGGGTATACAACTTGCTTTGGAAAATTAAATGTGAAATATTAAACAGGCAGACTGTACCACCACCTTTCTTTCATTTGTATTTTCTAAAGAACTATAGAAATTTACATTGAAATGAAGCCTTTGAGTTGTTAACTTATTAAGCAGAACTCTCTGCATTGTTCATGTAGCATGAATCAGAAATAAACATTTTCTGTATTAAACCTCTGAGAATTTAGAGGAGAGGGGTGTTACACTGCATAATTTGTCTACATTGATTCAGTGTTGATTCTTGATAATCAATCCTTCATTATGATAAGAAAAGTATATACTTCTAAATAATGTTTATTTTTTTCTTAGTGGCTATAAGGGATTCAAGTAATAAAAGGAAAATATGATCATATTTAGTAAAAATAATCATCATAATATATCTATTGGCATTTAATGTAAAAAATATAAAATTTGACCCATTTTTTAGCATATAACTGGCAATTTATATATCCCAAACTCACCCATCAAACATTTGAATTGCAAAAATTTTCTCAAGATCGTCCTTCAGGGTCTGGTTATTTTTCACTTAGTTTTCTAACAGTCATTGTTCTCTTGTTGCCATTCAAAAAATAAAATATTGCAAACCACCAATTAACATTGGTCACACCTACTGATGGCTGCAACAAGGAAAACTAATGAATTGGAATCAAACATTAGTCAAACGATATAAAAACAAATACTGCATTTTAGCCCATTGTATAGGAGAAAATAGTCTCAGCTACACTGATAGACATTTGGGAAACGTAGCAGTTCACCAGGTAAGGGCATACATACATCCTTCGTTGAAATAAAAGCTACACTAAATAAAAAGTATTTTCCTCATCAGTTTATAATAAAAATTAACTCAGAAGGAATAATAAGCTAATAATTAATGGTCGTATACTTTCATATATATATATATGAAATATAGTTATATATATATTTGAAATTTTATATATATATATATATATATATAAAACTAAATTCTTAATAATACTCAGTTTTGGCAAAGCAGACTTTCTATGTTTAAGTGCTTTGAAACAAATATTAAAATATTTGTAATATACTTTGAAAATGACCAGGGAAGTATATAACCAAGTAGAGAAAAACTTGGGCTACTCTTAAGTTCCATTATGCTGATTTTTTTTTTTTTTTCAAATCTCAATTTTTTCCTATACTTCTTTAAACTACCAGCAGTATTCAGCTCAACACTAATCATACCTCAGTACTCTATACAGTTCACACTTAGGCAGTGTTCTCTAACGTTGCCTCCAAAGAATTCTTTTTTCTCCTGTGAAATGTAAAAATCTCCTTCCTTTCAACTCACATCTCCTGGCCACACCATATTCACCTCTTCTTGGTTTATGTCATGTACTTATTACCTAGTCATTCTCTTTTTTCAATGCTTATTTTGATATGGATGAAACACTTTTCTCAGGCCAAGTTGCATCATCATTTTAGGTGATTCTACAACACACAGAGACATTAAATCTGATTCTCCTGACTCTAAATAATCAATGACCCTGCTGCTGTCATGAACTGACTATCTTAGGCACATCCTGAATGCTCAATCTCCAAGGACTTTTCCAGCTGTTAGATTTTAAACTCAGACACTCTCTTCTTGGACCACAATTTCCTCCTCTTCTGGTTCTTATTCAGTTGCTCACATAGACTTGGGCCTTGAACTCAATATGCTCACCAATTCTTCAATTTCTCTGTTTTTTCTACTGTATTTATTTATACAGTTACCCATTTAACCTGTATTCCATGCTCACTTCTGTATCTCTCATGATTGTACCCTCAAAATTAATGCTTTTTACCTTGGGAAAATTCCAACTCTTTTCTGAACATCACTTATCTATAACAATTCTAAGAATAAAAGAAATACATATGATTCTCAAATTATAATGGTGTCATGTCTCAGTGAACCCCTCAGAAATCAAATATATCTTTAGCTGAAAATGTATTAATACCCTGATAAACCTATCATAAAGTTGAAAAATAAACCATACCATCATAAACCCAGATGGTCTTTAATTTAGAATTGGGTTACCTCCTGATAAACACATCCTAAAGTTGAAAATCCAGGGGGATTTTTATAAATTGGGGACTGTCTCTATAGAGTTATCCCCCCGCCCCCAACAAAACATGGTTGTTTTAACACAAGTAAAGGAGTCTTTTCTTCCTCTTTAAACTCTATGTGTCTTATCTGGTTCTCTGCATAGATATTCTCTAGTTGGTGTTGCCTGAAGTTATACAATGAACCGTGTCCCCCAAACACAATTATGGGGAAGTCCAACCTCCTAGTAACACATAATATGACAGTGGTTGGACATAAAGTCATTGTGGAGGTAATTAGTTAAAGTGAGGTCATAGTGATGTAGGATGGACCCTTAATTCAAATGGCAATTTTATAAGAGAAGAGAGACACAGAGAGAAGAAAGCCATGTACCAACAAAGATGTGAGCCACCCACCTACCTGTCAAGGAGCGCCAAAAGATTATGGAAAATATCAGAAGCTACAAGAGGCGAAGAAGGATCCAACCAGATAGGTTTCAGAAGGATCACGGCCCTGGTAACATCTGCATTTCAGACCTCTTTCCTAACTATGAGATAATATATGTTTTGATGTTTAAAACCACCTGACTTATGGGTTTTATGAAGGCAGTCCTGGAAATACACTTGCTCATCATGAAATTTTCTGCAGAGACTGTCCTACCATCAGCGGTTAGGGCAGTTTTATTGTCCTTTCTGTTCTGTGAGTCTATTATTTCCTTTTGTGGCTTCAAGTAGCAGCTAGAGTTTCCACTATTTAATACTGAATAGCAGAGGCAAAAGTGAGTGTGTTTGTCTTCTTCCTGACGTCATGGGAAACATATTCAATTTTTTTCCATGAAATATATTTTAGATGTATGATTTTTTTATTAAACTGAGTAAAGACCTCTCTATTACCTTTTTATGAGTTTGATTTGTTAATAAATCTTGAATATTTTCACTTTTTTCTGTATCAATTATCACATCATTTTTCTGTTAGCCTGTTATAATAAGAGAGATTGAATTATTTAGTTTTAAAATATTGATGCAGCCTTTTATCCCTAGAATAAACTCAATTATAATGTTACTTATAATCTAGCAATATATAAGGATGTGCATTATTCATGCACATTACTGATGCCATATTTATATAAATGTTTTTAATGCTTTTATTTGTGCTTATATGTTAAAAAGTGTAACTCTAGAAAACAATCTGTGAACAAAATAGTACCCTGGAATATGGTGATGGTGACCTACTTTGCACTACACTCCTTCCTGGTCTCCCCCTCACCATTCAGGCACTGCAGCTGCAGGAGCCTCCAGTCCTCCCAGCCAATTGCGCCTGACACTGCTGACTCTGCTATCTGGGAAGTAAGCACCTCTCCCACAGCAACAGGAAGGTTAGCATCAGGACTTTGGCAAAACAATAAGTTAACGATTTATTTAACATCATATTCTTCTTAGTAAAGTATCTCAAGAATGGAAGAAAAAGTACCCAATGTACTCAGCCCTACTATGAAACTAATTTATGGCTTTCACATGAAAGCTGTAACCCAGTTACAACCTAAGAATAGGGGGAAGTGGGAAAGGGAGGGGA
>CAUYPK010074434.1:0-15401 GCA_963574355.1 Loris lydekkerianus
GAAGTGGGGCTTTGGTGTGTGCCACACCTTCTGGGCGCAAGACACGATTGTAAGAGGGACTTTACCTAAAAAATGCAATCAGTGTAACCTGGTTTATTGTATCCTCAATGAATCCCCAACAATAAACAATAAAGAAATGAATAAATAAATAAATAAATAAATAAATACCAGTTAAAATCTATAACTAGAAATTATTTAACTTGATATCTAACCACTCTCCCTGGAGTAAACTATGGTTTCACCAAACACACCTCTGCTCCCCACATTCCCTTGCTCTCTCACACTTACACTCATCCATTTCATTATCTCTGGACAGCAACTGTTAGTGGAATTCAAGGCATGTGAGAGCAGCGAACTACCTCCTAATACTTCTTTTCTGTTATTATTGAGGTCCCACGGTGCAGGTACAATATGGTAGAATTTCTATGCATCTGGAATCCTGGTTTGTAGCATTTACTGGTTTCCATGGCATGAATACTCCCAGAACAGCCAATTTCAATTATTAATGTGAAGTTACTGAATGGGGAATGAAGAGGACTGAGAACTGGCTCTTGTCCACCACAGACATCGCCTTCAGCACACGACCACTGTAAGCTCCAAAAGAAGAGGATGCACCTAAAATTTAAGGACAAAGGCAGAAAATATTGTTCTTCCTAAGTATAGTAAATAAGATTCAATATATTTGTGCTTAGACACCTACACGGGAAACACTGTCTAAGGAATTGGGGGTGGTATAAAAGTGGTTGCATCTGAGATGGTGATTCTATCCAGGACAGTTTCATAAATGCATTCAAGGAAGACTAGACGTCTTCTGCACCCTGCAAGGGTGATCAGCTTGAAGTTACATTCAACCAGCATTTTACTGAGTGCACATTATGTGCCAAGAGTAAGTTTAATTATTTTTGCATACATTACCCTGTTTCATCAAAAACCCCTTTATCTTATTTATAGTTTGCAGATGAGAAAAAGAAGGCATGTGCAATTAGCAAGAAATACAAGGAGGACGTGAGTCCAAGTGCTCCGACTCCAAGCTCCACACGTTGATTTTGGATCATAAGGTACAGTCTCCAAAATAAATAAAAATGACTAGAATGCAACTAGAGAAAATAAAAATTTTATTCTGCTTGAGAAAACCACAACATTCTGAAGGTAATAATAGTCAACAAAGGTTCTCAAACTTCCCTGTAATGACCCTTTAAAATAGTTCCTCATGTTGTGGTGAAAATAATTTTATGGTTGGGGGTCACCACAACGTGAGGAACTGTATTAAAGGGTCACAGCATTAGGAACGTTGAGAACCACTGGTCAACAAAGTGAGAGACCAGGAAAAGGCAATTAATATTTGGAATATTTCATTTCTCTCGCTAATGTAAACACAATCAATAAAGATTTCAGAAGATTCCACATGGTATATTCTCTTTGTGAAAAGGGGATTCAACTATTAAAGACCAATATTGGTTATTAATTATACGTATTTCTAGCACAAAGAATCATTTTTCTAGTTTTTGTAGCTTGATAGAAATACCTTTAAAAAAAAAAAAAAAATCTTTGTTTTCCTGCTTGCTTATTGTACAATGTGGGATTCTGAGTACACTTCCCAAACAGAAGGGAGACTTCCTTAACAGATGTCAAATGACAGTAATCTGACAAGATCGATGTCCCAGTACAACGTGAGAACTGGATACTCTCGTGTATAAACCATTATCTTCAAGATATTTTGGTTATGCGTCATCCAAAAATTGATGCTATCTAAAATACTTAAACAGATTTTCTGACGCTGTGAATGTGGGGGCCAGTTTCTAGAACACAGTGGTACATCAAAGGTCTCTGATTTTTTCTCTACACATCTTATTAGCAGCAACGAAGGTTTAACTATATTTAACTATAATGATATGGTAAAAGTTAATTCAAATTTAATTCAGTTCATTTATTTTTAAGTTAAACATGGGCAATTCAAAGAATTAAATTGACAACTGAATTAAATTTCCTGGAAGAAGAGCTGATGTTACTCACCCATGGTGTTAGAGACTTTTTCACAACGTCTACCAAGAGCATCCTTTTACAATTTACAGAAGTGCTTTGAGTTGAGTTTCATTTTCAAATGCAAACAGAAAAAGTTTTCTTATTCCCCAAACTCTTTTTAACTTCCGCACACCAAGTAGAAAATTAGTCTCACCTGTAAGTGAGAACCCAGAACAAGCAGAGGAAAGTTCATTGAACTGTCCTTTTTGAAGTTCTTCAAGGTAAAGATGACATAAGGCTGCCTGAGACTGAGAGGACTCGGCATAAAGTTGAAAATGTATTTAACAAAAAAGTGTAAAAATCTCCTTGCTATCTATTCAGAGTTTGCAATAGAAATAGATATTGTTGCTCCTGCATTCTCTTTTCTAAAATGTAGGCTTCAAGCCTGCCCACAATGCCTTCCAGAAAGCTACTATTCCAGCGAAATATTTGCTTTTTGGTTGGTCACTTGCCCTCTGTCCACGCATTTCTTTCAAGGATTTTCTCAGGGTGATAAACAGCTTGTCTAGAGCAAGAGTGATGTTCAACCTTATCATCCCCTAGTCAAATACATCTTAATATCTCTTCATCTTGAACAGAAAACTTTACCCCTTAAATAACTTTAACAACAGCTAATGCCCTCAGAGCAACAATTCTGCTATTGTCAAGCTACCACTGGAAGCTGTATCTGAATGACAATATAATACACTTTCCAAATAGAGTTGACATCTTTAGATCATTAAAAAATTAGGATTCAGGGTGGCACCTGTGGCTCAAAGGAGTAGGGCACCGGCCCCATATACTGGAGATGGTGGGTTCAACCCTGCCCCGGCCAAAAACGGCAAAAAAAAAAAAAAAATAGGATTCATAATCAAGGTTTCCTGTTTTAGACATTGCTTTTCTATCATTTCTTCTCTGAGCTTCTATCATTCATTCATCTCTCTAGGACTGACACAGTTTCTTGACAGGCAAAATAGGAAGGTTGAACCAAAGTTCCTTTTTTTATCTGAAATTCCAGCGATGAAAAAAATTAAGGCAGGAACAAATGGCCTGTCCAGGACTAAACTAGACCAAAAAATCCCAGGTAAATTATAATTGGGAAAGCACACCCGATACCAACCTGCTCCTCCACCGTGCAACCTCCAACACCTGCCTGCAGATCCGTTCTGCTCACTCACCCCAAACCCACAGTCACCTCATGTGAGGCGGGAAGGACCAACCGCACGGCCATCATCACGCCACACAGGGGAATCTCACGTGCTCACCCCCCGCTCTGTCATCTATCATTATCCTAAATAAGTGTGATGAACAAAGTCGCTGAGTATTATGTTAGAAAAAGACCAAGATGGACAAAAACCACACCATACCTCATCTCACAGCATTTTTAGTGTAAATGAGTATCTGTGAGACAAGAACAAGCCTACAATGATTTTGATAGCATGAATAGCTTATATTAGTGAATTACCGTTTATAAAATACATTCAATGAATTGTCTTACTATGCCTGACAATTTTTAAGATAGATTCTGCTATCCTTACGTTCTGTTGAAGAATTGGTTAGACAAAAATAATGGACTTCTCCAAGTCGCACAGCTATTAAGTAACAACACGGAGGCACAGACCCAGATCTCCCCTGCTGTCAACTCTTTTTTTCAATTTTAATTTTAACCAGATTAAGCACCATTTAAATGAATTGTTTTATCGTAGCTGGCACTGTGTGGTTTTGTTTTCATATTCACAACATAATTTATGATAACTATGTGTCGCGTTTCTTATAAACCAAATTTTGAGACAAAGATTAAAGTATTAATATGAGGAGTTTCTTAGGAGATTCCAGAAAACTACAGCACTAGCAGAGAACAGAGATAGGGAAAATAAACAAAAAATAAAAGATTTTTCATTACTGGGGAACCCTGGGTGGGATTCCTGGAGAGACCTAGGAAAGTGTGAAACACGCCTCAGAGGTCCTCCTGGGAGGGGGCCAAGGGCTGAGGGTATTTATCTGCCAAATACCATCGTTTTTTGGTTTGTGGCTCCCAGTAAAAGAGGTTAGGTTCCCTGCCACTTCCATCAGGCCCTAGCAGGGCAGACTTCAGGCTTCTGTTGAAAGCTGGGACAGCGTGTCCAGAAATGGCAGTCCCACACCCGGACGGACGGACAGGCATGGACAGACTCAGCCACAGACCCCCTAACTAACCAAAGGGCAACATTCCTGGTGAGCAGAATTCATACCATGGTTTTTATTTCTACCGCCTATTACTATTGAATAAACACATCATAGTTATTGGGTCAGGAATACCTGAACACTCCAGACACATAACTGATTTGGCACAGAGTATTGTTTCCCTAAAAGTGTAAAGTTTGTACATATTCTGCTGCCAAATGAAAAAAAGTTCACCTATGGCATTGATTACCCACATGCTGGTTTAGAGACCAGTGTTGGTCTGTACCAAGGATGCCAAAATAAGAAAAAAATCATAATTTTATAATCGTGTGATTTTATAAAGGCTGTAAGCATTAAAGAACTGAGATTGAAAGTTGTTTTATATTTTTAATATTAAAATATGATTTTTGTTATGAAATGTTTTCATATAAATGATACCCAGATTTTCCCCTTTCTAAGCCTATATGCTCCTTTTAAATTCCAATAAACTCTGGGCAGGTTTCTTTTATGATCACATCTTGTATAAATCAGTTTTAATTAAAAATAGTACTATGTTAAAATATAACAAAACACTCATATATAAATTGTCTCTTAATAAGGTTTTATATATTCAAATTACCCTGTGAGTAATTTTCCAAGCTTAGAATAGCCTTAAAATCGTGGATGTGATTTCACAGGAAAATAAGGTGATCAGCACCTTTAAAAATGAAAAATAGGAAAATTGTTACTCCTAGCAAAACAAACACATGAACATCTGCTTAGCCATTTTAAGATGGCATGATTAAAAAATTAATTCTCAGCTTGCTCTGTGATTAATTATCTTTACTTGCATACCATGTAAATAAAATATTTAATTTTAAACATGTTACATATATACATATATATATGAAATGATTTACAAAGTAAGACATGCGTTTCTTTAACGGAAAATGATTTTCTCCTCCTCCTCCTCCTCCTCTTCTTCTTCGTCTTCTTCTTCGTCTTCGTCTTCATCTTGATCTTCTTCGTCTTCTTCTTCCTCCTCCTCCTCCTCCTCTTCTTCTTCCTCGTCTTCCTCCTCTTCGTCCTCCTCTTCCTCCTCCTCCTCCTCTTTCTCCTCCTCCTCCTCCTCCTCGTCTTCTTCTTTGTCTTCGTCTTCGTCTTCATCTTCATCTTCTTCATCTTCCTCCTCTTCCTCCTCCTCCTCTTCCTCCTCTTCCTCCTCCTCCTCCTCCTCCTCCTCCTCTTCTTCTTCTTCTTTTCTACTTATTTATTTGTTGCAGTTTTTGGCTGGGACCGGGTTTGAACTCACCAACTCAGGTACATGGGGCCGGTGCCCTACTCCTTTGAGCCACAGGCACCGTCCCAGATTTTCTCTTCTTAATTTTTAGGTTTTTTTAATTTAAAATTTATATGAGGGTACAAACGATTAGGTTACAAATCTTTGCATCTGTGAGGTAAAGTCCCTGTTGTAGTTGTGTCCCACATCCAGAAGGTGTGCCATGTGCCCTCACGTTGTGCCCATCAGCTGGGAGCACATCTGTCCCCTCACTTGTCCATTCCTCTCCCACCTCTCCCCTCCCCCCACCTTGAATTAAACTGAGTTTTTCCTTTGTATGGGTGTGTATTAGACCATCTACTGGCTTCATGTTAGTATGGAGTACATTGGATACTTGCTTTCCCATTCTTGTGAGACTTTACTAAAGAGAATATTCTCCAATTCTACCCAGGTTAATACAAAAGGTGTAAAGTCTCCATCTTTTTATGGTTGCATAGTATCCCGTGATATACATACATATACCCCAGTTTGTTAATCCATTCATGGGTTGATGGCACTTGCTTCCACATCTTGAAGAGTATAAATTAAGCTGAAATAAACATTTCAATACAAATGTCCTTATGACAAAATGATTTTTTTTTTCTTCTGGGTAGATGCCTTGTAATGGCATTGCAGGGTCAAATGGATGTTCTTTGAGGATTCCCCAAAGAGGCTGCATGAGTTTGCCGTCCCACCAACAGCGTAGTGTTCCTTTCTCTCCCCGTCCACACCAGCATCTACAGCTTTGGGACTTCGTGATGGGGGCTATTCTCGTTTGGGTTGGAAACATGATTTTCATTGTATAGTCTTATTTAAAACTCTAGTGTAGGCAGGATTAAAATAGCCATATTTTCTAAGCATAAGAAGACACTCAGTGGCCATGATTATGTCTCTGAGATCATAGATGGTCGTTCTTGACTTTTATAGCCCCAAATGTAGTTTGTCCCATTTATAAATCTTCCTGCGTATACCTGATTTTCTATCTAGTTTATTTTTATTCTCGAAATGATGAATAATATTTAAATATTAAGTTGGGTTGAGTGATTTGGAGAAATGGTTAGCAACAACCTGTGTAATAGGTAGGTCTCTGGCAGAATCTCTCCAGGTAAGTGACAAAGCCAGAATCCCCCAGAGACACAGGTAGGTCACAGTGTGAGGCTCCAGCCCAAGACATTCAGGTAGATGTAGGTAAAATAACAAACAACCAAAATGTCGAGAGACTAAGAAAGTCCCATAGTATACGATGTAGCTTGATTTAAGGGGAAGCTGAGTTTGCGTTTGTAAAGAGAATACTCACAATCTCCTGTACACTTATAGTTAAGGTGCTTGCTTCACAGCTTAGCCTACACTATAGGTCTTCTCATCTTTTAGATGTTCTGTTTTAGAATTTGTCAGATATTCCTTTATTTAATATCTCCTATTTCACTATAACTTAACTCACCCACAAAGCAGTGAGCACAGATTCTTATCAGGCGGAGTTTTAAGGGCGTGTGGTGACTTGGCCTCAGCCCTGTCTGTCTTTTTTAGACATCTGGCACTCCACTTCCTATGGCTAGTATTTTTATGAACTTACTGGATAATGCCAGTGACAGAGAACAAAGTCACCGAATTGTGTCTAAGCCCCTTCAATATTATAATGTGAACACAGAAATCCACGTACAGGTTTATTTGTGTGCAGGTGTGGAGATGACTATCATCCTGCTCTTCCAGCAATTGGAGAAGTCATCTAAAAGATTTAATTATCTGCCTAATACGTATCTTATTGCCAAAGATTAAGAATTTAAAGTGCATTTAGTTATAAAATGGTAGATTTTTTTAAACCCATAAAAAATAATTTAAATAAATAGGTATTTCTTATGCATATTCTAATAACAAGTTATGTTAATAATAATTCCAAAGCAAAAAATGGTTGAGAAAATTAATTACTTATTTGCCATGAGCAACGTGAGACAAAGATAGTTCTTCAATTTTTAATGCTCAAATATTGTACTCATATATTCTTGATGAGAAAGGAAAGGTAAAACTTCTAAAGTTTAGAAGAATTATTTTAACAGAAAGCAATTAAAGAGTTTGTTGATATGTGGATAAATGTCTGGTTATCTTTAACAAGTGCTATATAATCTGTGAGATGCCGTTTATAGAAAATAATTAACTTGGTTGTAATCCATTAGCATTAAGAAGACACAGGAGACTTACTCTACTAGATTCTAAGATTGATTATAGGGCTAGAGTCATGAATTGTTGCAAAGGCAGATGAGCAGACCAGTGGAATAAAAAAGGTTTTAGAAAGAGACACACTCGGTACTTAGTTGATGCCAAGGACAATGCTTGATTGAGAAGGCAAAATAGCAATGAATGATCTTTTCAAAAGATGACAATGGGCTAATTGTAAATATATATGTATTAAAAAATAAAATTCAGGGCAGTGCCTGTGGTTCAACGGAGTAGGGCACCTGCCCCAGAGGCCAGAGGTGGCAGGTTCAAACCCAGCCTCAGCCATAAACTGTAAAAAAAAAAAAAAAGAAAAAATAATTCACTCCTACTTTTGAATATGCACAAAAACTAATTTCAAGTGCATTGCCCTTCTAAATGTAAGGGACAAAACATGAAACTCTTCGAAAGTAGCAGAGAAGTATATGTTCGTGAACTTAGGGAAGGCAGGATTCTGTTTTGTCATGGTCACTAACCATAACGGAACAGACATCGCAAAAGAAGATATTTAAATGGCAGATCAGTATGTAACATCCTGACTGATATCACTACCACCAGAGACGTGCAACTGGAATTCAGACTGCATGAGCCCTGGAATGCACACCTCCATACGCCCACATTCAACGCTGACACTAATAGCCTAAGGCTGGAGTAGCTGTGCCTGTGGTAACACTGCTGGTGAGTGGAGGAGAAGGGTGAATTCTTTTTTTTTTTTTTTAATTAATTAATTAATTAATTTTTTTATTGTGGAGAAGGGGCGGGGAAAGAAGGAGGGGAAGAGGTGCATGACAGGGTCGGGCCAGTGGCATGGTACCACATTGGCTGTATCTAGGTAGAGGCAGTTTCAGGCCGGGCTTTGCTGAGTCGTTGCTACGCAGAAGTAGCTTGATGGATCTACTTCTAGTCAGGCTCAGGAAGTTGCACTAGGCCTCAGGCACATGGCAGGGCCCAACAATTCAGAAGGGTGAATTCTTAAAGCCACTCTATAAAATAGTTTGTTAATGTTGACTAAAATTTAACATATGCCATCCTGGGTACTAACAAATTCATTCCAAACTGAATATCCAAAATCGTGTTTATGTAATCAATATCAGTCCCCCAAATCTGTAAAGAATTATCATTTCTGGTAATAAAAAACTGGAAACAATACACATGTCTCTCAATTCAGAAATAAATAAACCATGGCTTATTTATACAGTAAAACCCAATAGTGAAAATGCTTGACTACTTCTGTATGCCACCGCCCAGACTAAAGTCGCACCCAGAGTACTGAGCAAAGAAGGAAGACACAAAAAGGATATACGTATAAAGATTCCATTTATATTAAATTTTATAGAGTCTTGCTGTCGTGACTCAGAGTATGTTTTTCTTTTGACCTGTTTTTCTCTGTTTTGTTCAGGAAGGAACAGGAAGGAGAGGCCCCACAATGGCAACGTCCTTCATTTTCCCTGCATGGTGGTGACATGTGATAATTCACTGAGCTGCACACTTCACATTTTACATTTTTCTGGATGTCTTTGGACTTTCATAATAAAATGTATCTTTTTTCTAAAAAAAAATCAAGTCTTGGGCGGTGCCTGTGGCTCAGAGGAGTAGGGTGCCAGCCCCATATACTGGAGGTAGTGGGTTCAAACCCGGCCCAGCCAAAAACTGCAAAAAAAAAAAAAAAAAAATCAAGTCTTTAACTTTTCTGTCCATCAAAATATAAAAATAGAAACAATATTGACCTTTCCACCTGAATTGAACAAAAACAGACAAAATATGTGAAACAGACAATTTTCAAGATATTGCATGTCAGGTGACGGAGGACCATCACCTAAGGCCCCTAAGAGAAGGAGAGAAAAATGAGGACAGCCCCACCATCACCCGAGTTGCTGACTCCAGAGAGCTTCTAGAAAGGGGACCTGCAAACAGAGCTCCTGAGACAAAGCTGAAGTATGGGGAGACCACACTGGCTCGAGCCTACACCCAAAGTACCAGAGAGGAGAGAGCAGCAAAACATCGTGGACCATGGAAATCTGCAAAGGATTCCACAATTCAACAGAATACGAAACACGCATGTTAGCAAAGGAACCATCAAAGGGAGAGAAAGAGTCGCTCATCAACGCTGCAGTTGGAAAGGTGCTCTCAGAGCCCAGGGAACAGTTCCTGTTCCCACCAATCAGAGTGGAGAATCTCATAATTCATGAGACAGCGCAGAGTATCCCGAAGGGCTTGGCTCAGCAGCAAGAATAACTAACCCTAAGATAAATGCTATTTTGATCCAGCCTGACAAACATTAAAAGACCCCAAATTATCAAACTGTTTCTAAGAAATTTGACTACATCCAAAAACAAATCTCAGGAAAATGTATAGAAATACAACAACATCCAGAAACCAACAACGTAAAAATACCAAAAGTCTGACTTATGATTAAAGATTATCTAGCACACCAAGGAGCAATCAAGCAATATAATGGGGAGTAAAATTAGTCAAAACCACTCAGAATCCACTCAGATGTGAGAATTAGCAGACAAGGACATTTAAAACAGTTATTACTATACTCCATGTGTTCAAAGAGACATAAAAGATATTTTTAAAGGCCCATCGTGAACTAAAATAAATAAAAATTACAATGTTTGAACTGAAAAATACACTGGATGGGATGACAGATAAGACCTGGGCGGGGAAAGGATGAGTAGTAAATTTACAGACGTAGCAAGAAAAACAACTTAAAATGAAACATAGAGAAAAATGAATGATTAAAATAAGAGCACTGGTGCTCCATGGGACACCTTCCAGACTAATAAGATACACATAATTGAAGTAGCCAAAGAAGGCAAGGACACACAAGCAGAACAAGTGAAAAACAAAGACCAATACTTCTCCAAATTTGACAAAACCCATAAACCCACATACACAAGAAGCTCACTGATTACCACAGAAGAAAACCACAGCAAGGCACGTCAGACGAAAGATTTTCAAAACCAATGCAAAAGAAAATATCTTACAATCAGTCATAAAAGTAAAACATGTGACCCAGCAATCCCACTGCTGGGCATTTACCCAAAAGGCTTGAAAACATATGTTGAAGACACGTCTTTGCTACCATGTTTTTTTGTGTTCATTTATTTTTTGTTTCATTTATTTATTTATTTATTTTAGAGACAGAGTCTCACTCTGTCACCCTGGGTAGAGTGCTGTGGTGTCACAGCTCACAGCAACCTCCAGCTCTTGAGCTTAGGCGATTCTCTTATCTCAGCCTCCTGAGTAGCTGGGACTACAGGTGCCCACCACAACGCCCGGCTATTTTTTTTGTTGCAGTTTGGCTGGGGCCAGGTTCGAATCGCCACCCTCTGGATATGGGCCCAGTGCCCTACTCACTGAGCACAGGCACCGCCCTCTACTGCCATGTTCATTACAGCACCATTCATAACAGCTGAGAGATGAAATCAATGCAAGTATCTGTTAATAGAAGACTGGCTTCTAAAACCTGGTACATATACACAGTGAAACATTTAAAAAGAGAAAAACTGTAATTTAGAAAAACAGATAAAACTGGAAAACATTTTACTGATGAAGTAAGCCAGTCACAGAAAGATAAATACAATATAGTCTCACTTACATGAGAATCTAATATAATTAAACTAGAGGGAGTTCAATTGGTTTTGATGTATGTTCTCAACTCTCACCAGAGGCTGGAGGAGGGAGAGATTCAGAGATGATGGTCCACGGTAGAAAGTCTCAACTAGACAGGAAGAATAAGGTTGTTTTTGTTTTTGTTGTTGTTGTTGTTGTTGTTTTTTAGTTTGAGATACATTGTACAACATGTTGAATATATAATAGTAAATAAACATGGTGAATATATAATAGTAAATAATAAGGTATTATCCATTTCAGAATTGCTGAGGATAAGATTCAAATGGGTCTCACTGCAAAAATCAATACGTATTTGAACTGATGGAGCTGTTAATTTGATTTAATCAATCCACATTATATTATAAATGAAAACATCACTTTGTGCCCCATAAACAGATACAACTACATTTTTTAATTTGCAGTTAAAAAACAATTTTATTTTAACATACAGGTGTATACAGCAGAACAAGGGAAAGAAGGGAAGCATACTTCTTGTCAGAAGCAATGTAAGCAAAAAGATAGTGGAGAGGTAGCTTTAAAAACACAAAAAGAAAAGAAAACTTTGAGTGAGAATTATATAGCTAGAAAAATATCTTTCAAAAAAAGTGGGATTTAGGGCAGAGGAGTTAATGACAAATGTTCTCAATTAGAGAATATTTGTACAACTTTGTTACTATACTAAAATTCACTGAATTGTGCACAGTAAGAGTGTAAATTTTCTGGTATATAAATTGTGGTGGGCTTGTAATGGCCCCACGAAAGATGCATTGAAGTCCTAACCTCAGTTATTTGGAAATGAGAATTTATGTGGAAATAGGGTATTAGCAAATGTGCTTAAGTTAAGGGCCTTGGGATGAGATCTTCCTTGATTTAGAGTGGACCCTAAATCTGAGAATGGGTACTGTCCTATCAAGAGGGAGAGGGTAATTTCCTCCTTTCTCTGAGAACGGAGAGGCTGTGAGACCATGTGTAGATGGAGGGGGGACTGTCATTATGATGCAAGAAGTCCTTAAATGCCAAGGGATATTAGCAGCCACCAGAGCTAGGTGAGGGGCATGAAACTGGGGAAGCAAACCTGCAAACCTGTTGACAACTTTTATGGACTCTCTGACTTCCAAAGCTGCAAGACAATAATTCTCTTGTAAGCAATGCAGTTTGTGGGAATTTATCACAGCAGTCCTAAAAAGCTAATACATAGATTATATATCAAATATAAATATTATTTTTAATAAAAGCAATTATTAAAAAAATAAAAATAAAATGTGGTTGTATTATAATATATCTAAAAGTGTAGCAACAGCACCACCGTATTCTACAGAGGATAAGTGCAAGTATACTACGGCAATATTCTTTGTACTGCGTTGGAAAGAGTCTCATATTTCTTCAATTCCATTCATTAAGTGACCATGAACAGCCCCTTAGCCTCTCTGACCCTGGGCAGTCCCAGCCCAACTCAGACTCAGTTGCCTAAAGGAAAAGCAGGGCATTAATTCTGTCAGAACAATTGCTGAAGGAGATGATTTGCTAATGATGCTTCTAGTTAAAACAGGTGTAGCATGACGTGTCTCACCGAAACTTAAAACTGGACATTTTAATAAGATCATAAAACTCTAGCCTCAAACAGCCATGACATTACACATACCACTAAAATTTTAAATCAGGCTTTTTAATATCTCAAGATCATACAAACAATGATTTTCAGAATAGTGTGTCTTAAACATCATAATTATGTAAGGTCTATAGGAAAGGCTTTCTACGTAGGAAAACTTTCTTTAAAAGACTAAAATTTCTCCTAATTTATTTTTGTGCTTCTTTCAGTAAATTTATATAGGAAATGTAGGCATTTAAAAAAATATTTGTTTAGAAATCCTGGCAACATTTCTAAAGTCACTATGCTAACCAGAAAACACACACACACACACACACACACACACACACACACACACACACAAATATATTCAGCAAACATTTTCAGTTGATATCCATAGATTACACAGCATTTTGGAACATCAAGGACTTTAGAGATCATGCTGTTTTAGTCTCCTCTTTTTAAAGTAGAGGATAAAATGGACTCCCTGGCTCCCAAGGCAGTTGAATGGCAAAGCAGAGGCGCTCTGTTATGTACTAGAACCTGGTGTGATGTTCTAATTTAGGGAGAATCACAAGGCAATGAAAAACTCTATCTGTCCTGGGGAAATGTTCAGATAAAGATGTCCAATTCTCATCACCTCCAAGATAAAGAATTGTCTTACAGAAATCATCAAAATATAATAGATTTGTTCTGTGGCCATATGTACCCATTCGAAGGTTATCCACGTTTGAAATATATGATTCACTGTTATAGCTGACCAAGCATCTGGGGACTTTCCGGAAGGCATCCTGTCACCATCGTCACTGTAAATTATTTGTCCCATTCGCTGTTGTGAGGAGAACAGAGAGATACACCCATATGGATCCTACGCAGGCAGACCATCTTTTAAACTCACACCCCATCTTTGTATCCAATGCTCTTTCATGTGCTTCCTGGAAGCTATTAGAAATTACCGTATTTTATTCTGCCAGATTGGAAAAAGCATGGAATACAAACCCTAACTATGTTAATGTGCACTAAAATACTAAGATTGATAGCTAGTTCAATTTTTCCAAGAATATACTCATATTTCTGATTAATTACACCAACCTGACGAGTATTTACTGCCTTAGTGGAATGAACAGAGATAAAGTAATCATGTATAACCAGTAATTGCTCTGTTGCTTTCAAGAAATAGAAAAATCAAGTTACTTGGATCATTGCCTCTCATCAATTTTGTCAGTCAAAAAGATCTAACACAAATTCTGCACAAAATGCAAGGTCAATTTTTAAAATATAAATCTGACTTATTGTCTGATGTTTAGATATATTGTCAATCAAATGTGGAGTAAACCAGAAGATAGTGTATCTTTTTATTGTTCTGTGCAAATATAAATGGTATAAAAATGTCAGTATGTGCCTTAAAATCAGAACCCGTCTGCTTCCTTCTGTCCAAGCTCAAAGTAAGAAAATTTCCGATACAGGGGAAAAGAGGAAAGAGTCTCCTCCTTACGTGTCTTAAAGATCTCTGGAGTGTCAGGCTCGATGTCGTTTGATTTGTCAGTATTCACCAGGAAGCCCATTGCAATGAACAGTGTATACCAACAACACTGTCGGATTAATAGGGAAACACGCCACTGGACTACGGCAATAGGAGCCCACAGAAAGTTTGGATTTCAAGTCAAATCAAATCAAACTTAAACACAATTAACTTAATAGTAGGCATTGACATTTTCAGAAAGAATAAATATATTTTGTATCGACATAGTTTTACTGATGTACAAGGGGATTTCCTAGACCAGATGAGTAATTTTTCTTAGTCTATTCTTTTCTGGTAATATTCTATCTCGGTCTGAATTAGTGCAAAAGCCAAGATCAATTTATAATGGTTCTTTTCTCCTACATTATTATATGCTATTTACATACCACAAAAGGATAAACATTTCTTTAAGGCAAGGTTCTGTTTAATCTTCTATCCAAAGAGGCAAGCACAATTCCACAGGTGTTAAAATGCCTGTGATCTTATTACTAAGAAGAATGATTCCTTTTCAGGCTGAGTTTCATTAGACTTTATCACAATTTCCCTTCTACTTTTCTCTGTTATTTTGTACCTGTGAAATGTTCTGGAAAATGCATGCAGCTCTTCTCCACTCCCTCGTTTCCATGTGAACAAACCCACCTCTGTTTCCTTGCCATCATTTTTTCTTTTCTTTCTTTCTTTTTTTTTTTTTTTTTAATTAAATCATAGCTGTGTACATTAATGCGATCATGGGGCATCATACACTGTTTTCATAGACCGTTTGAGACATTTTCATCACACTGGTTAACATAGCCTTCCTGGCATTTTCTTAGTTATTGTGTTAAGACATTTACATTCCACAATTACTAAGTTTCACATGCACCCTTGTAAGATGCACCGCAGGTGTAATCCCACCAATCACCCTCCCTCCGCCCACCTCCCCCTTCCCTCCCCTCCCTTTCCCCCTTCCCCCTATTCTTGGGTTATAAATGGGTTATAGCTTTCATGTGAAATCCATAAAT